>JADBJO010021860.1:0-15000 GCA_016801955.1 Conus betulinus
CGCGAGCGCGCCGGCACACACACACGCACTCACACAGACGCGCACACAAAACACACACACATAGATAGAGGTGAGAGCGAGAAGAGAGAGAGAGAGAGAGAGAGAGAGAGAGAGAGAGAGAGAGAGAGAGAGGGAGGGAGGGAGAGAGAGAGAGAGAGAGAGAGAGAGAGAGGAGAGAGAGAGAGAGAGATGTGCCGCGTGCGCGCGCGCACACGCATGCAACCTCTCTCTCTCTCTCTCTCTCTCTCTCTCTCTCTCACACACACACACACACACACACACGCGCGCGCGCGCGCGCGCGCGCGCGCGCGCGCGCGCGCGCGCGCACCCCACACTCTCTCTCTCTCTCTCTTTGTACACACACACACACACACACACACACACACACACACACACACACACATAATTGTATATATATATATGTGTGTGTGTGTGTGTGTGTATATATATATATATATATATATGAATGTTTGCATCTATCTATCTATCTATCTATCTATCTATCTATCTATCTATCTATCTTATATATCTATACATACATAGGGATTACTGCAAACCATTTTAAAACCAGATATGCAAACCATAAACAGTCCTTCAAAAATGAAAAATATAAAAACCAAACAGAACTGAGTAAACACATTTGGAAACTTTAAGATAAAAAATAGGCTACAATATATCATGGAAAATTATAAAAAGAGTAACACCATACAATGATATCTCTAAAAAAATGCAACCTATGTTCTACAGAAAAGTGGCTGATATTATGCAAATCTCATCAAGCAACTCTGAATTCAAAAGTAGAGATCATAAACAATCGCAGGCACAAATGGAATCCTTGTCAACACACCATTCCTTAAACACACCCTCCCTGAACGCACCCCAAAAAAAATCAAAATTGTAAAAAGCCACAGGCCACGTGAAACACATGCAGAACTCACGCTTGCACACACAGTATATAACACCGGTAGCGTGCCCAAACTGAACACCCTGACGAGAGCAATAGCTCGAAACAATTTTGTTGTTTTTTTTTTTAATCTCCTTTTTTAATCATACTTTTAAACTTATATATATATATATATATATATATATAGATAGATACACACACACACACACACATGCGTGCGCGCTCTCGCTCGCGCGAAAAAAGAGAGAGAGATTTAATGTCGCACGCTAAAGTACACAAACAGAACAAGTCGGGATGCAAACAAGTCTTGCTTCTTTCTCCAGTGATTCCCGCTGCGGACGGTTTGTCCAAACACTGCACTCTGCCAGACTTGTTCAAACAGGTCGGAATATATCAGGTCGCCAGACTTTTGTGCCTTGTTTTCAGAAACGCCAAAAGTGCTGGTCGGTCTCTTTTGTCTCCTCTTTGTGTCCATCTGTCAAGGATTTATGTGTCTGTATGTCTGTGTTTATATCTGTATGTGTGTGTGTGTGTGTGTGTGTGTGTCCCCGTCCGTCTGTCTGTCTGTCTGCCTGCCTGCCTGTTTGCCTGTCTGTCAGCGTGTCTGTCTTTCTCTGTCTCTCTCTCTCTCCCTCTCTCTCTCTCTCTCTCTGAGCTCATCCTGAGGGTAAGACGGCCTGTCACATTGTGCTCCTTAATTGGCAATTTTGATTAATTGGCTGACTCTCTCATTGTTTATTTTCGCCTGTGGCCAATTTTATTGGACATGGCAACATTTTATGCGGAAACGCTTAGTGAACTCCATGTCTGCGCCTACTCACAGGCTGAAGTTGTGCTGGCCAACCAGTGCAGTGAGAACACTGACAGTTGTACTCTCCTGCTGTGTTGCTTCTCTCTTGCAGTGAATCACAACCAGCTGAACCTGAACGGTGGTATGTGCAATGTTGGTACATTACAGTTTGATGTACTGCAAAACATTGATGCTCTTCAACGTGAGTTTCTTGCACTTGCGACTTTAAGATTTTTACTTCTCAAGAAACTCGATTCACAACAAAAGCAGAGGAGGTGCATTTCTATTTCACATTCCGGTCTCTACTTGTCAAACTGATGGTGTTGTGACTGTGCTCTTATTGGCATGCCTTCTACTGTGCTGTAGCGACATTGAAATAATTCCGGGACCTGCCCAGCTAAGGGGGCATACACAGGAGTTGTTACCTGTTTCACATAATACAAGTCATCAAGGGGGGAATGAACAGGAATCATTCCCTACGCCATATATTATTAACACGATTGACAATACCTGCCAACGATGTCATGAAAATTATTTGCTCTGCTTGTCTGTACTGCTCTTGTGTTGTGGTGACGTAGAAAGCAATCCAGGCCCAACTGATGCAGATGTCATGCAGCAAGCAGTACGCTCTCTCGAAAGCAAGCTAGATGTACAGTCTCAGGTTCTAGAAAGTAAGCTGAACCAGTTGATAGACGTAAGCAGTGCAACAAAACAGCTAAGTGAACAGCTACAATCTCGACTGTCGGCTCTTGAAGCAAGATTTTCCTTACAAACGGAAGTGCTGAAACACGAGATCGAAGATACAAAGACAGCGCAGGAGGATCTTAAAACTGTGTTACGACAGCTGGAGCTCAAACTAGAAAGACAAGATAGACATCTGAGAAAATCTAATGTCGTGTTATATGGTATGCCTGAGAATTCAAGTGAACAAACTGATGTGTCTGATGCTGTTGTATGTTTACTACGCAAATATTTCCCCAGGTAGAGACTGGCATGCGTGTGACATCGACTACGCACAGAGGCTAGGTTTGATCAGAGAACCGGGCAATGGGCAAACCAAGGCCAATTTTGATCAAATTTGTATGTTTAAGAGACGCTATGCTATGCTGGTGCTACGTGATACAAAAGCAAAAATGAACATGCAAGAGGTTGGTCTTCGTGTTCGTGTAGACCTGACCATACAACAGCGGGAAGAAATTTCCAGTTACAGGCAAACAGGGTTTACATGCCTTCTATTCCAAGGGCAAACTGGTCGTGTCCGAGCCCCTCGGAAAGAGCAGTACTTTCCCTCATGATGCCCGTCCTTCCCATCTTCACCCTGCCTCTCCAACACCACGTGCCTGCCCTGCTCAACCACGTCCCTATATGAAAGTGCCCTCTGATGTTTCTTCCCAGAACGCTGTTCCCACTGCTACCCAGGCCCGGCATGGGAGGTATCTCTCGCACTCTGGAAGACAGTCCCGCGCTCCCCCTCCTCCCTTCCTCCACCAGAAGGCCGCAGTACGCAGGGTGAGCAGTTCGTTCAGGAGATGCCATTGCAGCAGCTGGTGCATTCTGAATCTGGCACCGCTTCCAGTCCGGACGAGGCTGACGTCACCAGCAGTCGGGGTGTCGACCTGCTTCAGGACGCAGACGACTACGGTCCTCGGGGCAGTTGGAGCACTGGGACTGTTCTTGGTCTCGGAGGTGTCGGAGGTGTCCGAGAGGCAGCGGAACATGTCGACCCGAGGCAGCAGTTCTGCTTTCCCGTCGTGGGAGATGCGCTGCCTGCCTCTTCACACTCCTCCCTGGCCCCGCGGGCTGATCAACCACGTGACGTGTCATCTAGGTCATCATACCGACGAGGTGGATTAAGACGGCACTCTCTTCTGGCAGTGACGTTGTGACAAAAACTACCAGCAAAACTACCAGCGCGATGAGAGGTCCTTGCAGCCAACAGAACGGACGTCAAAGCTGTGAACCTCGTTGCTCATCCTCGCTGACGACAAGAAACCGTACTCAGAGGCGTCAGTCCACGCTTGACGCCAGTCTGCGCCAGAACAATAGAGAAAAGGGGTTAGGCCAAGGCTCATCACTTTGTGTTAGCAGGAATGAACGGTGTGATTTTACTAGTTCTAATTCAAAACAAATTTTATCTTTTATGACATTCAATGTTGAAGGCTTACGGACCATCACAGATGAATGTGATCTCACATTTTTGATAAATGAATATGATTTGCTTTTTTTCTTTGTGAAACCTTTACTAAATCAATTCCTCAGTCACTGTTCTCATGTCATAAAGTCTTTGATTCGGCGGGCGTTAAGCTCAATGATAAACATTCACGGTCGTTTATCAGGTGGAGTGGTTTTTTGGTTAGAAAAATTATGTAATTTTATTGAAAAGAATAGAGACTGAGATAGATAACATTGTCTCCTTGAAGCTTTCTAAACATATTCTAGCTACAGAAACTGATTGTTTGTTGGTAGGCTGTTATTTGCCACCCGAAACCTCTCCTTACTATGAAGAGACTGACATTTATAATGGTGTTTCGTTATTAGAGGACTGCCTGCTTGAACTTATGAGAGAGCATAGTGATTTACCTATCATTATCTGTGGTGATCTGAACGCAAGAACTGGCTCCCTACAAGCCGACTTTGGTGATCCAATTCAGATCTGGCAGATCTGACTGATTCAGCAGACGATAATCCAGAAGTTGATGAGAGAACTGCACGTGTTTCTCGTGATTTGTCCGTTAATGCTTTTGGTCGTCTGTTACTAAATGTCTGTGAAGAATTTGGTCTGTGTATTTTGAATGGTGTTAAATCTTACGGGTTTCCTGGGCACTTCACATACACTTCACCCAATGGCTCAAGTGTTGTAGATTATTTTATTGTTTCCCGCACCCTGTTGCCATTTTGCCAGAGTTTTAATGTAGTACCCCTGATTGAATCAAAACATACAATGTTGAGCTTAAATTCTTGGCCGATTCGACTATTTTTCCACTGCACATTGCCAAAGCAAAACTGCAGCTAAGTAAATATAAGTGGAAAGATGACATGAAAAAACATATTTTTAAATTCAATGCAGTCACATGAAATTAAAGACAAATTAATGTAGCTACTGATCTGATAAACACTGATGTGAACCTGGCCCTTTCCCAGTTTAATGATTGTCTACGTAAGGCTGGTGAGAGTATGCTGGTGACACATACTGTAGGTGTGGAAAAATTGCGGATTTGGTTTGACCTTGAGTGTCGACAAAGTCGTCGACTCCTGAGGCAACGTCTCCGCAAATGTCAATATTCTAACTTTGTTGAAGATAGACTCTCTTACTGTGAAAAAAAGAAGACAGTACAAACAACTTTTAGCAGATAAAAAGCGAACGCATCGTGATAGTATCATTAATAATCTTAATAACTGCTCCAATGACCCACGTAAATTTTGGGACACTATACGTGCTGTGCGTGCAAGAGGAGCCACTGGTGTAAATGTTTCAAAAGAACAGTGGTATGATCATTTTAAGAATGTATTCAACTCTGTAAATGATGTTGATTCTTACGATCTGTCTGACGAGGTTGTTGGTGAACTAGGGAATTCTGTATTTATTGATTGTGAATGTCTAAATGTACCAATTATTTCTCACGAGATACGCTCAGCTATTGGTGCCTTGAAGCATCACAAAGCAGCTGGGCCTGATGGTCTTATTGGAGAATTTTACAAATATAGTTGTGAACAGATTTTACCATTTCTCACGAAGCTTTTCAACAATCTTTTTGACAAGGGCTTATTTCCAGATGCTTGGTCATTGTCAATTTTACTACCATTACATAAAAAAGGTGACCCCTCTGTTCCAGATAATTTCAGAGGAATTTCTTTGCTTGACATCAGTAGCAAGCTGTACAGTTACGTTTTTTAAATAAGCGTATTACTGACTGGATTGAAATGAACAATGTTATTGGTGAGGAACAAGCTGGCTTTAGACCAGATCATAGTACCACTGATCATATTTTTACACTTCTTTCTATGATGATTCAGAAACAGCTTTTAAGGCACAGAAAGTTATATGTTGTTGCTTTTATTGATTTTCGCAAGGCATTTGACTCGGTTTGCAGAGATAAATTGTGGAAAGTATTACGCAAGCATGGTTTGAATGGTAAAATTTTTTATGCCTTGCAAAGCATGTACACAGAGTTGTCAAAGCACGTGTGCGCGCAGGAGCAGATCTGACTGAAGAATTTTTTTGTCCTAAAGGAGTAAAACAAGGTGAAGTGTGCTCTCCTGTATTGTTCTCACTTTTTATTGATGAGCTTACTTGTGATATATTACCAAACATGGTAGACATGGCATTCAGCTTGCCCCAGAACTAACAGAACTATTTATTTTGTTATTTGCAGACGATGTTGTTCTATTTTCTGACACCGTAATTGGTCTACAAACCCAGCTACATATACTTTGTGAAAGCTCAAAACGTTTGGGCCTTGTTGTGAATCTTGACAAGTCGAATATTGTTGTGTTTTCGAATGGGGGTTTTATTGGTGAAAGCGAAAAGTGGTATTTTAATGGTTATGAACTGAAAATTGTTAACATGTACAAATACCTAGGTATTCTTATGTCTACCAAACTTTCATTTTCTCATACCATGAAAGACTTAGCTGGGCGTGCCAGCAAGGGTGTTTCAGCAATTATGAAGTTATTGTGGTCTGTTGGTGAATTCTCTCCAAAAGTGTTTTTCAAACTTTTTGACTCGCAAATTCTGCCTATCCTTACTTATGGTTCAGAAATTTGGGGCTTGTCCGGAGTCCAAGACCAAATTGAAAGAGTACATCTCACAGCTTTGAAGCGATTTTTCTTGGTGTAAGTTATAAGTCTCCAAGACAATTAATTTACGGGGAAACTGGAAGGTACCCCCTCTTTGTAGCTACTTACTGCAGATGTATTAAATTTTGGCTGAGATTGACAAGATTAGATAATTCAAGGTACTCAAAAAAGGCCTACAATATGTTGTTGGAGTTGCAGCGTCATATTATTCTACTACTTGGGCATGTAACGTACGCAACGTTTTGTTTAAATATGGGTTTGGAATTGTTTGGGAGTCGCAAGGTGTTGGAAATGTTAAAATTTTTTTATAGCAGAATTTAAACAACGTCTTATTGACTGTTTTAAGCAGGACTGGAGATCTTCTTTATCTTCTCATGATTTTTTTTTACGTGTATTCCTTTTCAAACAGGATGTTATTTGCTCCGAGTACGTATCTTTGATTAAGAATATAACTGTGAGAAAGTCTTTTGCAAGGTTAGAATAGGAATGTCCGTTCTGAAGTCCCACTTTCTTAAGTTTCAACCTGGTCGTAATACTGATTCTCGCTGTCCTTTTTGCTGTGATGTTGAAGAGAGTGAAATGCACTTTCTCTTGATATGTCCAATGTATAAAGATATTCGGTGTCCGGTTTATTCCGCACAAATTCTGGAGGCGGCCATCTTTTTTTAATTTTTATATGTTGATGTCAAGCACAAACCATAAACTGATAAAACAAGCCGCACTTTTTGTTCACAAAGCTCTCTGTATCAGAAACTTGAATTCCTAATGTGTACATTAGTAACTGTGTTTAGTTGCTTCATTGCCAGTTGTGTCTTAGTTGCTTCATTTGTTACATTTTCTCTGTATGTTTAATTAGATTTGTATATCCTGTTTTACGCTGGCGGATAAGTATGATTTAGCTGTGCTCTTAAGGATTACAAGTTATTGCTATTATTAACAAAACAATAAGAAGTTTTGCAATTTACCTCTAGAAATCATTTCAACGTTATCAGAGCTTTTCTCAATAAGGGCGAGCAGCGTGAAGATGTTTGTACATTCACATATAGTTTCAGTGAACTTATCATTTTGATTTTGATGTTCTTATTGTTGTTTACTTCTCATAGATTTGACCCCCCTTCAGATGGGGCCTTGGCCTTGTTGAATAATTCATTCATTCATTCATTCATTCACTCATTCTCTCTCTCTCTCTCTCTCTCACTCACACACACACACACACACACACACACACACACACACACACACACACACACGTACGCACGCACGCACGCACACACACACACACACACACACACACACACACACACACACACACACAGAGAGAGAGAGAGAGAGAGAGAGAGAGAGAGAGAGAGAGAGAGAGAGAGAGCAAACTCTTATTTACATAACAGGCATTCACGCGTGCGCACGCTCTCTCTCTCTCTCTCTCTCTCTCTCTCTCTCTCTCTCTCTCTCTCTCTCTTACACATACACACACAGAAAGAGGGAGAGCAAACTCTCTTATTTACACAACACTTATGTATGCGCCACGCTCTCTCTCTCTCTCTCTCTCTCTCTCTCTCTCTCTCTCTCTCTTTCTAAAAACACACACACACACACACACACACACACACACACACACACACACATCTTTTGAGCTTGTGTATCAACGATACGGCAGCACAGTTCAAACAGGCCTTTCACACCTCGTGAGCGACGCACAGAATTCGGTGCATATCACGGTCTTTTTACGTGTTACACGTGTCCCCCCCCCCCCCCCCTTTCCGTTCTTGCTGTATGAATGAGTAACCAGTTCGCGCATGTTCCCCGGATGTGGAAGCATCGTGGTGGAACAACAGGGAGCAGAAGAATGACCGCCACCTCGACACCAATAACGAACAGGTTCATCGTCAGTGGTCTTGGCAGAAGTTTCTTATCATGGTGACATTGATGTTGGGGCGTTTGTGTAAATCCACCCACGTGTGCTTTTCTGTGTAAGAGAAGTAACTTTGTGTGACACTTATATAGACGGGTAGTTCTACTCGTTGGAGGAAGCGGCTGATGTGTAATTGCAAGCCGGTAACAGGGGAAGATGTGAATTTTGCTTTTTGTCGTCGGCTGACGGGTGTGTTGACAGTGATGGGCAGCTACTCCATTCTGTAATTGACAGTTGTCACATTTTGTGATTGACATTTGCCACATTCTGTGATTGACAATTGTCACATTTTGTGATTGACAGTTGTCATATTCAGTGATTGACAGCTACCCATTCTGTGATTGACACTTACCTCCGTGATTGACAGTTATGTCATTCTGTGATTGACACTTATCTCTCAAGACGATGAAAATATCCGCATGAATTGTGGACAGGAGTGCAAGCAATAGGTAAGTTATTTTTCGCGCGCGAATGTATGTGTGCGCACACACCCCCATACATATGCAAACCACATACGCACAAAAATGCGCAAAGTGCACTTACATCTAAATGTGGACAGATGTTAAAGAAATAACGACAAAAATGACGCATGCGCGCATGTGCGCGTGCACACACACACACACACACACACACACACACACACACACACACACACACACACACACACACACACACACACACGCACGCACACGCACCACACCCACACACACACACACACACACACACACACACACACACACACACACGGGGCGGGGAGGGTTGCTATTTATCGATCGAGCACTATCCCATTGGTTTCTTTTTGAAACGGTTAATTCTTGTTTGTTGCGTATCCAACGAAGAGAAATGAAACCATTACCAACAACCCTGAATCGAACCCTCCCCCCCCCCCCCCCCCCCCCCCCCCGCACTAGCAAATACACATATCGGGTGTGTGTGTGTGTGGTGTGTGTGAGGTGGGGGGGGGGGGGGGGGGGGCGGATTAGGTTGGCGAGGAAAAGGGCTGTTGGAGAGTGCTGGGGAGAAAAAAGAGGGAGGGAGGAATCGGAGAGAAACATCTGAAGTACCTGTAGTGTCTGAGTGTGTGTGTGTGTGTGTGTGTGTGTGTGTGTGTGTGTGTGTGTGTGTGTGTGTGTGTGTGTGTGTGTGTGTGTGTGTGTGTTGTTGTTGTTGTTTTGTTTGTTTTGTTGTTGTTATTTCTTGAATTTAGCATCTATGTATATCAAGACAGATTACACATACTCTGTGTGCGTGCGCGCGCGCACGCGCGCGCACGCGTATGTGTGTGTGTGTGCACGCGCACATGCGCGCATGCGTCATTTTTGTTCTTATTTCTTTAACATCTGTCCACATTTAGATATAAGTGCACGTTTGCGCATTTTTGTGCGTATGTGGTTGCATGTGTATGGGTGTGTGTGCGTGTGTGTGTCGGGAGTGGGGGTGTACACGACTGTACATGTTTCGTGTGTGTGTGTTGTGTGTGTGTGTGTGTGTGTGTGTGTGTGTGTGTGTGTGTGTGTGTGTGTGTGCGTGCGTGCGCGCGCGCGCGCATGTGCCCGCGTTGGGGAAAGGAAGAAGGACACACGTGGGGTCTTGTGTGCGTGCGCACGTGGGGTCTTGTGTGCGTGTGTGTGTGTGTGTGTGTGTGTGTGTGTGTGTGGCGCGAGTGAGTGAGTGTGTGTGTGTGTGTGTGTGTGTGTGTGTGTGTGTGTGTGTGTGTGTGTGTGTGTGTGTGAGGTATTGTTGTTGTTTCTTATCTAATTTAACATATGTCGGCATTAATGATATAAAACAAAGGTAGATTGTGTGCGTGTGTGTGTGTGTGTGTGTGTGTGTGTGTGTGTGTGTGTGTGTGTGTGTGTGAGCGCGTGCGCGCTCGAGTGGGGCAAGCGGGGGGGGAGGGGGGGGGGGGGGGGGGGGGGCACGCGTAGTGTCTTGTGTGTATGTGCGCAGATGTGTGTGTGTGTGTGTGTGTGTGTGTATGGCGCGCGCGCGAGCGTTTGTGTACATGTGTGTGTGTGTGTGTGTGTGTGTGTGTGTGTGTGTGTGTGTGTGTGTGTGTGTGGGGGGGTTATTGTCGTTGTTTCTTATCTAATTTAACATAATGTTGACATTAGTGATCTCATACAGAGGTGTGTGTGTGTGTCTGTGTGTCTGTGTGTGTCTGTCTGTGTGAGAGAGTGTGTGTGTGTTTGCACGCGCAAATGTACGTTTATGTACGTGTGTTTGCTGTGTAGTACTCTGCTTTTTATATTCCTGTTGTGTATATTGTGTGTGTGGTGTATTAGTGTGTGGTGTATTAGTGTGTGTGTGTGTGTGTGTGTGTGTGTGTGTGTGTGTGTGTGTGTGTGTGGCATGCACATACAT
Source organism: Conus betulinus (assembly GCA_016801955.1). Classification (NCBI taxonomy): domain Eukaryota; kingdom Metazoa; phylum Mollusca; class Gastropoda; order Neogastropoda; family Conidae; genus Conus; species Conus betulinus. The sequence continues at coordinate 10,768 of JADBJO010021860.1, forward strand.
GTGCGCTTGCAGATAGCGATTCCACGGAACTTATTTTGCCGATTTCAGTTCAAGATTAGTAATCGATTCTTTCCTTGGTTTAGGGAAAACTATTTATTAATCAGTCGAAAAAGAAAAGTGAAAGTTCATCAATAGCAAAAAGGTAAATTTAAAAAATTCAGTCGATCAGTCGGTCACTGGAGCAGTTTAATAATCAGTCTCTTGTGTATTCACCTTTAATGTAATATAAAATCTATAGTTTTATATTCCAGCAACTTCAAACAGTTTATAGTGTCCTCACCGGTGAGAAAATGAAGCGATGGCATTTCATGTATGAGCAGCCACTTGTAATGAACGAAAAGGTTCGCAAACTGCAAGATCCCCTTTGGCAAGATTTCCGCCTTTTCCCTTCTGTCAGACTTATTTTCACCAAAGGTAGGAAAACTGCATCTTTCCTTAGTGATTATGTCGACAGCCATGTTTCGTTTCTCAGTGTGTCCTCATCCATCTTTACATTCTCTTGATGTCCTCACGCATCTCTCATTTTTTAAGATGTCCACACCCATCTTTCCTTTCTCATGATGTCTGCCTCCATTTGTCCTTTTCGCGATGTCCTCCACATCCATCTTTCCTTGTTACGATGTCCACACCGATCCTCTGTATGTTGCTTTCTCTGAAGAGGCACATTCAGGTGTATTGCTTCTTACCCGTCTCATGATGTCATCAGTTATCTTCCCATTCTCGTGACAGCCACGCCCATCTTTCCTTTTGTCATGGTATCATCCATCCATTTTTTTTCCTTGTTTGTGGTGTCCGTGTCTATCCTTCGTTTCTCCCCATCGCCACACCTATCTTATCTTTATTGTGACGTCCTTCTCCTCCTTATTTTGTTTAGAATTTTAATGTTGCAGATTGTTATTGCCTTCCCCATGAGGTTTGTCATTTAACTTCCTTGCACCTTGCGATATCAGGCCTGTCCGCTGTGTATACACGTTTGGTTAGTTGCCCTGGCCTATCCAGGCCTGTCTACTTTTAAAACAGAAAATTGTTGAGATTGGTACATTGGCTATATTACGACTGTCATACTTATTATTGTTGTTTGGATAGGTACATTGGCCACATTAGGGCTATCTACTTACTATAGTTGTGTGGATAGGTACATTCAGGCGTGATGTCCACAAGCACCGTAACTTACGTGACAGAGAAGAATGACCATTTCAGACTGCATGTGTGTGGGCGGGGAAGGTGGAGCACGGGAAAGCAGGAGAACAGCGCATTAAGATGGGCAGTGGAAATGACAATTTTTATGTTGGTCGGAACTTCAAACTGCGAACGCGATGCGTCACTCCGGGGGCAACCAGACACCACGGTATTTTCGGTGCAGGATATCCGTTTATATCTGGCACCGTGGTATTTTCGGTGCAGGATATCCGTTCTTATCTGGGCACCATGTTATTTTCAGTGTAGGATATCCATTCATGTCTCGCAGCGTGTGTATTTTCGGTGTAGGATCTCCGTTCATATCCGGCACCATGTTATTTTCGGTGTAGGATCTCCGTTCATATCTGGCACCATGTTATTTTCAGTGCAGGACATCCGTTCATATCTGACACCATGTTATTTTCGGTATAGGATATCCGTTCATACTGGCACCATGTTATTTTTGGTATAGAATATCCGTTCATAACCTGCACCATATTATTTTCGGTATAGGATATTCCTTCATCACTGGCACCATGTTATTTTCGGTATAGGATATCCGTTCATGACTGGCACCATGTTCTTTTCGGTATAGGAGGATGTCCGCTGACATTTGACACCATGTTACTTTCTCCGTAAAGTGTAAGGTATCCGTGTGCGCTGGGCACCAAGTTACTTTCTGCGTAAAATGTAGGCTGTCCGTGCAAACCGAGCACCATGTTTCTTTCGCCATAAAGTGCGTACTGGTGTCGATGGTACATTTGCCGTAAACTGAAAGATATCCGTGCACTCCTTGCAACATGTTACTTAATCCGTGATGTGTAGGTTATTCGTGCGCACGTGGCATCATGGTACTTTCGCCGTAAGATGTAGGATACCCGGTGGTGCACGCCTGGCATTGTAACTTTCTCTGTAAGATGTTGAATACCCGAAAACACGCCCGACGGTGTGTTACTTTCGCCATAAGATACCCGATGCACGTCTGACACTATGTTAATTTCGCCGTAAAGTGTAGGACACCCGGTGCACGCCTGACACTGTTAATTTCGCCGTAAAGTGTAGGACACCCGGTGCATGGCTGACACCATGTTTTCGCCGTAAAGTGTGCAGAATACCCGGTGCACGCCGGGTATTGAATGACCTACTGTGTAAGGTGTAAAATATCTTTGCACACCTGGCACCAGCAACATGTCCTCTCTGATGTTGTAGGCAAGCAAAATGTGACAGCATCTGTTTTCGCCTTGGAGCACCTTGGGGAAATAAAGCACCGGTTCAGCTGTCTGTGATGTTGATCCAGTCACTGGCATTTTGTTGTGGTCCAGCCGACCGCAGGAGCTATTTCAGGGCTGTCGACGCACACGCACACGCACACACACACACACACACACACACACACACACACACACACACACACACACACAGAAAGCGGGCCGGGGGGGGGGGGGGGGCAAAAAAATGGTATGTGTACATACAGTCATGTAAACCAGTGCATGTGACGCGAGCTGGACGACTGGCACCTTAGGACATACAACACTAAGCCATGCTGAGGGCGCCAGCATGCCATAAGCCATACATGAATGCCATAAGCAAACATGAATTTTTCAACGTTGGCCTGACGATTGCTGTCTCTCTCTCCCTTTGTTTTGTTGGTTTGGGTGATTTGAACAGCGGTTTGCGTTATGTTTTCCAGTCCGCTTTCCACATTTTTAGCGTTTAAAAAAAGATCGATTGATGCAATCAATTGAATTATTGGTCATTGAGATCATCAGGATCATAAGTCGTGACAGTCATTGTACACGGAAATAAGCAAACTTTTTTTTTCTCTGTGAAAACTCTTTCAAGATCAAACTTGGCAGTCATCTGGGGGCACTAGGGGATGGAAAGTGGGGCTGCTTCTCCATTCCTCACTGCTACCAATCTTCGACCATCTCGTGCAGATTTCATGCATGCTCAGGGTTTTTTTTTTGTTGTTGTTTTTTTTTAAATTTTATAATACGAGCTGTATCTTATCTGCCTTCGATCGAAGTCGAATTTTTTTCTCTCTCTTTCATTTTGCCTCCCTCCCCCCCCCCCCCCCCCCCCCCCCCCCCCCAGCTCCCCTTTTGCACTGAAATATGTAACTGTTAAACCTATAGTTGTTCTGATCTTCTCACTGGACCATAGTGGATGTGTGATGTAGTATGGGATGTTGCAGGACGTATAAGATGCACATCATGATAGCACCTTGTTAGCACCTTGTTCTTTTACATAGCAGCACCTTGGGGAGACTTATGAAGGCCATACCCCTTTTTCTTCCTGTCTCCAGCATCGGTATTAGAACTGCTCCCCCCCCCCCCCCCCCCTCCTTTTCCCCTCTCTTTCTTTCTTTCTTAAATCTGTTTCTTTTTCTTTACCATGCAAACAAGAAAAATAAGAAATGAGATTTTCTCAATGGTGAGAATCTGGGTGCACTGGCTGACGAAACTCTCGTTTCAACAACTCTCTTCCCTTGCATTAGTCACACCTTGTACGTCGTGCGCAGAAAAATCGGTTCCTTCCGTTCCTATCTTAACGAAAAAGCTGTCTCTAGTTTTGTGCGTTCCTCTGTCAATTGTGCACTAGTTCACGGATTTTTTTGTCTAGTCCTAGACATCCAGCCACAATGAAATACAGAAAGTACTGTACGACATGTATTTGGATCTTTTTTGCCATGCTTCTGTTGCACCTGTCTCTGTTGTTCCCCTTCTCCGGTCGCATGTTGAACAAAATATGTATATTCGAGTCTCTCTCTCTCTCTCTCTCTCTCTCTCTTTTCTGTCGTTTCAGTCGCTTGAAGACCAGGCTCCAGCGTGTCACTGAATCTTCAGTCCGTTCACACCTCTTCATCTTCGTTCTGCTGCTGACATCCATATCTACAGACTCCCTTCTTAAAGGCCCAAAACTATACGACCAACGTTCTTCTGTCTGACATTCGCATGCGCAAACTTCCTTCTTTTAGACCTAAGTCCTACGGCCAACGTTTTCTTTTCACACTAGGGGTCCCTCCATCTGTAACCAGCTCCCTTTCTCTCTGTC
>JADBJO010021860.1:22500-27500 GCA_016801955.1 Conus betulinus
CACACACACACACACACACACACACACACACACACACACACACACACACGCAGGCGCGCACGCGCAGCTGTGTCTTCGACCATGTCTAATATGGCCACCTCAGTTTTTTTTGTTTCTGATATTGCTTTCAACATTGAGTAATTTAGTTCACCGCAAAACACGAACATTCTTCAACATTGAGTATTTAGTTTTCACCTCAAAACACGAACATTCTACCTTTGGGGACTGTGAAGCCGGTATGCCAAGACTTTGTTGTTCTTCACCACATGTCCGGAGGAGCACAGTCTGACACGACCTTCCTTTGTGAGTATCCAGCCACCCAAAGTCCGATGATGTCTGGAGCTGTTGTTTACCATTCGTAAAAGACGCTTTTTTCTTAAACTGAAATTTCTCTCTCTCTCTCTCTCTCTCTCTCTCTCTCTCTCTCACACACACACACACACACTCACACACACACACACACACACAGCCCCCCCCCCCCCCACACACACACACACACACACACACACACACACACACACACACACACACACACACACACACACACACACCACACACACACACGCGCGCGCGCGCGCGCGCGCGCGCACACACACACACTTTCTCTCTCTCTCTCTCACACACACACACACACACACACACACACACACACACACACACACACACACACACGCACGCACGCACGCACGCACGCACGCACGCACGCACGCTTTCTCTCTCTCTTTCACGCACGTACGCACGCATGCATGCACGCACGCACGCACGCACGCACGCACGCACGCACGCACACACACACACACACACACACACACACACACACACACACAGTGTCCTGGCTGTTTTCTCCGTTGTACGTTGTACGTGGTATGTTCACTTCTAGCATGACATTTTTGCTTAAGGTTCCGTTTAGCTCTCTGTACTGTAGGTTAACAAACAGGCTACCATCTGAGTGCCCCCTGATTGACCGCTTCCTGTCTGGAGTTAGTCAGCATCGTATACTTTTCTTTTTCAATGACCACGTATCTGCATCTGGTTGAGTTAGCCTTTGTTTCTGAGTTCTCCAGGCTTTATGCTGTTCCCTCTTTCTTCTGAGTGTAACCAAGGTACAGCTCAACGTTATTTCGTTGCCGTTCTGTGAAACCATTTGCTTGTGACACCGCTCGATTTCTTTTGTGATACCGCTGGTAGTATCCGACAATATTTCGTTGCTGAGATTTCTTTCGCATCTGTCGAACTAATTCATATTCAGTAAAGAACCGGTGCAGAAAAGTGACACCTGAGCCAGGTAGATGCTGCTTATGATTAACAACAACAACAAAAAAAAACCCCGACATTTCACCCATTCCCATGCACGTAGGATTTTCTTATGCACATTACAACTTTTTTTTAAACTTTGTTTTTTAACGTCCTTTCTGTTGCTTCTCATTGGCATTCTTGCACTCCTGGATTCTGTACTTTTCAGTCCAGGTTTATCTCCACTCCCTATTTTTCAGTTTTACTCTTTAAGGTTCTCCAAAGACCCTCCACTTATCGTTTAAAACATGTTGTAGACATGTTCTCCAAAGACCCTTCACTTTCTCGTATAGACATGTTGTAGACATGTTCTCCAGAGACCCTTCACTTTATCGTATAAAACATGTTGTGGACATGTTCTGCAGAGACCCTTCACGTTATCGTATAAACATGTTGTGGACATGTTCTCTGGAGACCTCCTTCACTTTATCGTATGAACATGTTGTGGACATGTTCTCCAGAGACCCTTCACTTTCTCGTTTAAACATGTTGTAGACATACTCTTTAGCCCTTCCATTACCGCGCATACCCGCTGTTGTACATTAATTATGTTTCCGTATCCCCCAGTCTCTTGTGTCATATTCAGTCTTTTCCAAAGACACCTCTAACCTTTGGAGTCCAGCAGTCTGTCCCCTTCCCCCCACCCCTTTCATGTTTTTTCTTCTACAGGCAGTTCCTTTCGTACACTGCTGACCTCTTATTCTGCATTGCGTCGAACTTGATAGTCATTTTCCGTCAACTACCCATTTACTTCCCTTTAGGCGGTATTGAACAGTAGGGTGGGCGTACCATATTCAACTCCATCCAGTTCTCCCCTTCCTATCCGCCCCCGTCATTTCTCATTCTAATGTTCTTCTCCCATCCATCATCCATGCTCTGAAACTCCTCTCCTCCCTCAGAGCATCACTCATCACTTTCACGTTGTCTTTTCCTCGCATCCGTCGATCTTCGTTCTCCTTTTCTTCACTTGTCCGTCATTCATCCTTCTCACGTTCCCCAGTTATCGTTCCGTCTCTCTGTTGTCATTCTTATGTTCTCTTCTTCTCATCTTGCACTTCATGTGCTATTGTCATGTTCTGCCCCCGTCTTACTCAGCACTTTTATGTACTTTTCGTCTCATCGTGTCAACCATTCATTATGTACGCGCTTCCATCTTCTCATACCGTCTCATTCTGTGCTGATTGTGCCCACTATTACTCTGTCGCTATCTTGTTCAGCATTTCGTTATTCTGTCGTTCCCGTCTCATTCCATTCATCGTTGAATTACTCTGACGATGTAAGGTTTCCATGTTCTCCATGATTCCCACGTTCTCTCCTCTTGTCTCCCAGCTTTCGTCCAGTTTCCCATTCATCACTGTCACCTTCTCTTTTCTCTTCCCGTGTGTCCTTTGTTTTCTTCTGGCCAGCACTGCACCATTCCAGTGTTGTCCAGTGTTCATTGATCCATTGGTCACACACTCATCTCTTCTTTTTCCTTCTCATCCCGTGCTTCATCGTTCTCACGTTATATTCCCCATCCACAATTCTGTCCGTCACCCTTCATACATCATTTATCATTCTCACATTTTTCTGTTCACCTCTCTTTCATGTATATCACTTTCTCTGTTCATCCCACCTCTGATTTATGATTCCGACGCTTTAATCATTTTGATCATTATTCATCTCATGTTCTCCTTTCGTCCATTCTTTTACCATTTTCGCCTCTGCCTGTTTCCTTCCAATCGGGGCCATATGCGCCATCCTCAGTTTCTTACCGTCTCATCCGAATAGCTCTTCATCACTCTCACGTTGGTCTCCCATTACTTTTTCATCACTTTCACGTTCTTCTCCCATCTGTCTTTCATCAGTCTCACGTTCCTCCTTTTCTCCTGTCTTGCACCATTGTTTAGTTTTTCTTCCGTCCGTTATTCACCCCCTTTCCTTCTCCTCTTGTCCCTCTTTCGCCATTCTCACGCTCTTTTCTCAGTCCCTTCATGCTTATCGTGTTCTGGTCCCGTCGATCATTCACCATGTTCTCGTTCTCGTCATAAAGTTGTAACCTTCACGGTTTCTTGTTTTCATCGTGTCTGTAATCATATTTCTTCATTCTTTCCTTCCTTCGTCATATTTTCGTTCCCCTGTTCTTGCCCTTCATAAGTCATCCCTTCCGTTAACGTCTTCTCATTCTTCTTATCCAGTCTGTCATTCGCTGCTTCTATCCATCACTGAAATGTCCCACGTTCTTCCCCGTCCATTATACATCAGTTGCACGTTATTCTCTGTTCATCTTGTCCAGTTCGCGTTTTTATCTTCTCACTGCGTCCATCTGTCATCATTCTTCGTCATCACTTCATCTATTTCTTGCTTTATTGAATCATTCTGACAATATCTTATTTGTATATGCTCCATCGTCCTGACGCTTTCTCTCTCTCCCTGTCTTCGTGTCCCGTTCCCTGCTCATCGTTTTCACCTCTTCTTCTTTTCACGTCGTGAAAAATGCATTGTTCTCTCGTTTCATTGTTCTCCAGTGTGTCCATGACTGGATCATTCTCACGCTGTCCTGTTTTCATGTAATCTATCCTTCTCGTGTTGCTGTCGCATTTTCCCTCTCCTGAACCCTTCTTCTGTCAATCCCATGCTACTGTTCTATCCATCGTATAGATTTTCATTCTCCTCTTCGCCTCTCCTTCATGGATACAATGTCGTCCCATCCCACCTATCATTTCATCACTCACGTTTACTCCTTTCATACTACCTTCAGTATTCTTACGTTCCGTTTTTTTTTTTCCCCCGTCAATTATAGGTCCTTCTTACGTTCTTATCATCTCGTCCGAACAATTTTTCACCATTCTCTCTCGTTCTTCTCCCATTTTGCTTTCATCTTCTCCTTTTCCATTCATTTATTCATCATTTTCCCTTTCTCTGATTATTCTCACATTGTCTTGACGTCAAGTTCATCATTCGTCATTCTCGCTCTCTATTTCCGTCGGTTATATATTGTGTGCACATTCTCTCTTTTCAGTTGGTCATCTTCATGTTCATCAGACAACGGTCATTTATCGCGTCCTCGTTCTACTCCGGTCAGTTATTTCCAGTGGGTCATTCATCATGTACAGGTTCTTCTCCAGTCAGTCACACTTGTCATTTTAACACTCTCCTCCAGTCCTTCGTTTATCCTTTTCAAGTTCTTCTCAGTCAGTCATTTATCGTTTCCTCGTTTTTCTCCCGCTGTCAGTCATTTTCACGTTCCTGTGTGATCAATCGTTCTTCATTTTCACGCTCATCTCCCCTCAGTTATTCATCCTTTCCCCGCTCTTCTCTCTTTTGTCATTCATCACTTTCACGGCACGGCAAATCATAGCAACAGGACTGCTGCCAAAACTAGAGTTGTATCATTTTCTGATTTGGGTCATTCTGAAATGTCCGAATCCAAAAATGTGCACAACGTGTGGAAAATATATAAGAAATCTAAGAATAATTATAAACTGCCATTATTACCTTTTAAATTGGGAAGCTTAGTTAGCAGGAGATCTTTTGACAAAGCACAGGGGTATGTAAAACATCCTCTAAGAACAATTGATCGTCAAGCCTCACTCGTGCTATCAAGAGTTTAAGAGAGAAAGACGAGAATATATCCCTTCATCAAAGACCAGAGTTTTCTATTACGTGCAAGGGATTTAATAAACGTTTGAACTCTTTTTTTTTTTTCGCGTAAGAGTATTGATGGA
>JADBJO010021861.1:8374-18374 GCA_016801955.1 Conus betulinus
GACTATTCTATATACTTTTGTCCAGTGCCATACTTTTGTCCAATGCCATACACCTTAAGTGATCAATTGTATAATACAGAAACAGCCGATAACCTATTGCCTAAAATGCACTTCTTGTGAAAATATAACATATTCATAATCTGTCAATTTAAAAGAATGCGTAGAATGGAAATAAAATCACCACACACATACCAGACATTCGTAGAATAATCTGTTTAGCAAACATAGAGTCTCATGCTAATATGACTTAGTCCAGAAGGAAAGGCTTCAAAACAACCAGAGTTCCACTTCTAAAATTCAAATATACTACTCTTTCTTTTTTTTTTTTTTTTTTTTTTTTAAATTTTTCATGCAGATACATAACATTCACATACATATACATAAACTACAAAGAAAAAAAAAAAACAACCACCACCGTACATGTATACACATACATCATACAGATCACCAGATGAGAATTTAAGGTATTACAACATGAGTCCAATTACATAATATAAGACGGGTGTAAACACATTTATGAACATATTCAAACTTTTTATGAATCACACACACACACACACACACACACACACACACACACACACACACACACACACACACACGTGCGAGCGCGCCCGCGCGCGCGAATCTGTACGCATCTGTAGAAACATTTGGGAATGTCAAGTCTAAAAGGGAAAGTGAACCGCAAAGACTTCAAAAGAAAAAGAAAGAGGTTAACCTATAATATAATAACATTGTGTGATATATTATAATAGAAGCATAACTAGCCATAATTATTTACACAAAATACACGAACATTTAGACATGGGAAAATAATGGTTTGTATGTCAGCCATTTTTTCAAAAAGGTTATATAGCATAAACTTAAATATGCATTATGTTGCTCGATTTTATATCTATAGTTCAATTTTTTCAAGAAAGATGTTGTTTGTGGAAGGCTTCCTTCCAATTTGCATGTATATACGTAATGTTTTGCTAGTAATATAATGAAATATAAAATTTCATCAATATTGATAGTCACATCGAAACCCAATAATATTAAGGATGCCGTTAATTTCATATTCGTTGCATTGACACATTTTTCTTTAATTAAACCAACAAGAGAATTCCAAAAATGTTGAACATAAGTACATTTCCAAAGCATATGGTCAATACTATCTTTATATAAACCACAAAAACTAAATTTATCATTATCAGCCACTCCCATTTCTTTTAAAATAACATTAGTACCTAGACACCTATGCAATATTCTCAGCTGAAACCATTTCAATTTTATGTCCTTTAACTTTATGTACATTCAAGAAACATAATTTCCAGTTATGACGAACCGACATTTTCTGATCCCATTTGTCACAACATTTCGCTCGTAAATTATTATCAATCATAATATCATAGTATAATCTAGAGCCTTTATGAATGGCAAACAATTTCTTAAATGAGAGTGTTACGTTGATACATTTATTGTTTTCAACAACAATATTAGATTTTCTTATGTAGTCAGTTATAGCTGACCTATAGCCAGCAAAAGTAAAAAATTAATGTTTAGATTATACTTTTCCCTAAAACATCTATGAGACAGAACATTTCCATTTTCATCAAAAAACTGAGCGAGATGGAAAACGTCTTTGTTATCCAGTATTTTAGACACAATATTTTGTTTCCTATTTGGATTCGGTTGTTGTAGCAAAATGGCTCAGCAAGAAATTCAGCAGAGGTTTTTGGAGTACATTTGTAAAAAAAACGTTCTATAAGCATCAAAGACGTCCTTCCAAAAAAGATTATATGAAGTAAATTTTTGAAACTAATTCTGGACCATATTTGTTCAAAATTGGAAACTTAGGGAAATTAGCAAGTAAAATGTCTTTCCATTTATGGGCCGATTTTTCAGCCCTGCGAATCCAAGATAATTTAAGAGATGTGACGAATATTCTTAAGTCAGGAAGGCCAATACCACCATTTTTAACACTTTTGTGAGCTATTTTCCGACCGATTTTGTCCGGTTTTTTATTCCAGACAAATTGATAACATACTTGTTGACAAGTTTGAAAAAAAGACATCAGGAGGATTGGCAGAAGTAACCACAGATGAGTCAGTTTTGACAGAATTATGGATTTTAAAATTGCAACTCTGCCAAGAGGCGTTATCTGGCGTTTTACCCATGTCTTAAATAAGAACTTAACATCGGCTAATCTTTCTGAATAATTATATTTAAACAATCTTTCAAATCATTCGTAAACCATACACCAAGTATTCGAAATTTGGATGGATTCCAATCAAAGTCTAAATGCTCTAAATATCGGGTTTTACAATTTGTTTCTACTTCCCAGCCATATTACACTTGACTTACCCAAATTCATACGAAGACCTGAGACCAAGCCAAATCTATATAGAACACCAATACATGTTTCAAAAGACTTATGATCTCCTGCAAGCAGGAACTCTGTATCATCGGCGTACTGTGACAGTTTGTGTTCTACATCATTAATTGTAATTCCTTGGATATCAAGATTTTCCCTGACCATTATTGCTAGTATTTCTACACATAACACAAACAAATAGGGAGAAATTGGGTCCCCTTGTCTACAACCTCTTTTTACGTCAAACCAGTTTGAGACCTGACCATTTACAATGACACACGACTTAATCTTTTTATAAAAAGTCCTTATCCATTTGCATATATCATTTTTTAAAACCAAAAACATCTAGTACTTTAAACATAAATTCCCAATTTACCGAATCAAAAGCTTTTTCGAAATCTATGTTTAATAACAACCCAGGTAAGTTATATTCATCCAAATAAGCAATAGTATCATAAATCAGACGTAAATTATCACCAATATATCTGTTTTTAATAAACCCTGTTTGGTCTTCGTTGATAATGTTTGGTAGTACTGATTTAATCCGATTTGCTATGCACGATGATCCAATTTTATATACGACATTTAAAAGTGAAATGGTCTCCAATTTTTTTGTCTTGGTTTATCACCTTTGGGAATAGATGTAATAATTCCTTCCTTTTGTACACTGCTCAATTCCTCTTTTCTAAAACTTGCGTTTAAAGCTCTGACAACGAATATACCAATCTTAGTCCAGAAAACTTGAAAAATTCTGTGGTGAAACCGTCAGAGCCTGGACTTTTACTATTACTCATGTTCTTCAAGACATACGTTGCTTCCTCTAAAGTAATCTCTCCCTCTAAATTGTTTGCTTCTGTTTCATCTAGACAAGGGATGCTATTCGCTAAGTTATTTATACTAGTCACATAAAGTTAAGCACAGGCCTTTGCACACAGGGGGTTGATTCATCCCTTCAAAAAACATTGTTTTTTTTTTGTTATGCGGCAACCAATGATGGAATCTCACACAGCAGTGTGTAATCCAGCCTGTGTCAACTGGTAGTGCGCACGGGGGTCTTGGTGACCTCGTTACCGCGCAGGATAAAAAGTGCAAAGTTGCGTTAACTGTGCCTGTTTTGCATCAAGCGTGCTGGCGACACAAGATGTGTAAAATGAAAAATTCTTTTTTCCCGTGCAAGAGCAGTGTCTCAAGTGAGTTTTATGCCCTTTCTTTTGGCTGTTTAAGCGTGGGGTTTGGTTACTGTCAGCCCTTTTCTCACCATGCCACCACGAAGAAAACTTAGCACCTTTGACAAAACCAGGGCGATTGCGTGGATACAAGATGGCATTGCAAAGGCTGACGTGGCGCGACGACTTGGTGTGCATCATTCAGTTATTGTTTAGACTGAATCAGCGTTTTAGGGCGACCAACAGCGTTGAAGAGAGGCCACGGTCAGGTCGGCCTAGGCAGACTACTCCCAGAGAAGATCGTTTCATCGAGAGGCAGGCCCTATTGCAGCGGGATACCACTTCCACCAGCATCCAAAGGCAGCTTCGTATGGCAAATAACACCATCCTCAGCCGTCAAGCCATACGAAACCGTCTTCACCACTTCGGCCTCAGATCACGTCGCCCAAGCTGTTCGACCACACTGCTAGCAGCCCATAGGCTGGCTCGCCGAGCTTCTGCCATCGTCATGTGAGATGGAACCAACAACAGTGGTCCCAGGTCCTCTTTTCAGATGAGTCGCGGTTTAGTCTTGAACACAATGACGGCCGAACTAGAGTTTGGAGGCGTGTTGGTGAACGTTACATTGATGCAGCTGTTCGCCAGACCAGGGCCTTTGGGGGAGGATCTGTTATGGTATGGGGTGCCTTCAGCCTCCACCACAAGACACCACTCTACCATATTGATGGAAACCTCACAGGCATCCGCTATCGGGATGAAATCCTGGCGCCTTTCGTTGTTCCGACCATGCAACGGATAGGACCCATGGCAGTCTTCCAAGACGACAATGCTCGGCCACATAGGGCCCGGGTGGCCGAAAACTTCATTGTGCAGGCCGGCATCAACAGGATGATCTTCCCGGCGTATAGTCCCGACCTCAATCCCATCGAGCATATGTGTGGATGAGTTGGGGAGACGTGTGAAGGAGAACCATCACCTCCCAGAGACCGCCAGGATCTCTTCCAAATGCTGCAACTGGAATGGCAGAGAATCCCTCAGAGGGTCATCAGAACACTGGTCAACTCGATGAGGAGTCGCTGCGTGGAATGTCTCGCCAATGGCGGTGGCCACACCCACTATTGAAATGATTTTGTGAACTGAACAGATTTTGCGAACTTTGATTTCGACCCATCCTCTGTTTAATTGTCTGTAAATCAACAACCGTTCATTCGATCCCAATGAAATTCAATGTTAAATTGCAAAAATAACTACTAACTTTCTCCCCTTCCGCTATCCATCTAGCTCGTGATCTTAATAATACTCCTTCTATTTGTTTTTCTCTAATTTCTTTCAGCTGTTTTTTTTTTCATATTCATATTTCTAACATCATCCTCATTTTTTTTCTCAAGTTTTTCTAATCTACATATATCTTGCTCTAATTGTTTTTCTTTTCCCATAGTTTTCTTCTTTTTTTACATCGTAGCATAAGAGATTGTTTTTGATCTTATTTTCATCAATAAAAAATCGAGAAAAATGTCGTCAGAAATAGAAAATTGTAAGTCTTCATCTCGCAGATTGCTTTCATTTATGTTTACTGCATATTCTTCTTTAATGTTTTTAATTTCATCATTTATCTCATCTACATATGCTTTATCTTTTAAAGAGATGAATTGAACTTCCAAAAGGTATTATGCTTTACACTGTCATTGAATTTCAGTTTAAGAAGTACAGCGGAATGATCTGTTCTATATCCGCATTCAATATCGGCGTCATCTACAAATGAAACCACAGAATCTGAAAAAAAAAAAAAGTCTAACCTCGCCTGTTGAAAAGGATTGGTTCTTCTCCACGTGTAACGGAGACAATCAGGATTTAACTGACGCCAAATATCGTTTAAATCTAAATTGTCAATAATGTTTTCGACAGTCTCTTTTGCTTTAGGGTTGTTAGTATGTTTGTAATTACAATAGTCTCGAGAAGGATCAAGAACTAGATTAAAATCACCTGCTAGTATTATATTTTCAGTATTAAAACCATCAATCTTTTCTTTCAGTGTATGATAAAACCCAGGATCATCTCTGTTAGGGCCATATATGTTAACAAAAAGGAAATTGCTTTTATGCATTTCAATTAATACCATAACATAATTTCCAGTTGTATCTTTCATTACACGTTTGACTTTGAATTCGAAATTATTGTTAAACAGTATTGCAACTCCTCTTGAATTTGATGTATGGTTTGAAAAAAAACCCTGATATCCCCATTCCGCTAAAACATAATCTTCTATCTTTTTCTCAAAGTGCGTATCTTGTAAAAAATAGACAGAATATTTCTTATTTCTTAAATAATGGAAAACATCCCGTCTTTTCTGCGGATTGTTCAGCCCTTGACAATTTACTGAAAGAACTAATATACTACTGTCCATGTCTCAAGTAAATTTTTATGAATACATTATTTTTAAATAACAAAAACTTTACATTATTACCGTCAAACAATAAACAATCCCAAATAGAAGGAAACATCCAATCAATGCAAAGAAGACGAAGTGAGTAACCCATAAAGACAATAAAATGACTCCCTTTGTAACGCAAATCGTCATATCCTGGTGAAACAACGAACACATAACGAAGACGGAGTAGGACAAACATCATGTAGAATAATCTTGCAAACAACAAACAATGGAAACGTGTAGGAAATCGCTTGACTAGGCACAAGCGAGCATTGGGGTGCGTGTCGACTAAAAAAACAAACAACAACAACAAACAAAAAAAAAACCAAAAACAAAAAATAGCAAACACAACAAAACAAAACGACCACCACTACGGGTCATACCAGGGCTTGGGAATGAGACAAGTCAATAGCAAATAATATGTAATCATACATACAAAGGTTTATTTCCTCCCCCCCCCCCCCCCCCCCCCCCCCCCCCCCAATAACAAGCGAAGAACACGAGGGGCCAGGAGAGAGAGAGAGAGAGAGAGAGAGAGAGAGAGAGAGAGAGAGAGAGGCGGGGGTCACAATGCAATGAAATATGACTGTCCTTCCCTGATTCTCTCTCCCTCTCTGTACAAACATGTGCAACCGCGCACAATCGTGACTAAAGAACTCAGACACACTCATGCCATTAAATGCCAAAGTAGCATATTTTCAGGGTTGAAAACATTTTTATAAATAAGCAGACATGTTTGGTCAAAAGATGTGAGGAAAAAGAAAAAATCGTGGATGACAATTATGGAATATATATATAAACTGAGACACATATCAGTTGGTGTCAGTATCTGTGGTTCGAAGGTGACACAGGAATAGCCATAATGGCCCCTATGAGCGTTATTACTAGTGTGAGCTAACTACAGCCATTGCGGTCAAATCACATCATCTTCCACCTCACCCTCAGTCCAGAAAACTACATATCATCAAATTAATCATATAACAAAAACAACCGATTCGACGATAGGAGAAGAAGATGGAGGAGGAGGAGGAGGAGGGGGGAGGAGTGAGAGAGAGAGAGAGAGAGAGAGAGAGAGAGAGAGAGAGAGAGAGAGAGAGAGAGAAGCAGAGAAAAGAGAAAAAAGAAAGAGAGGGAGAGAGAAAGAGAGAATCGACAAGAGATGAATGGTTTGCTGGTACAGTCAATATCCTTTTAGAACATATTAATACAAAGCAATGCATCTCATCTTCTTCAAGCAAAAAAATGTACCTGGACTGAAAAGTATAATAAAGCAACCTTCTTAACTATATGCGACATATGGTAACGTCACAATATTCAAGATACGAATTTAAGGTACGGAACATGCGCGTGCGCTCGCGCGTGCGCGCACCCGCGCGCGAATATACTACTCTTTCAGTTACATTGCACATTTTGTTCGCCGATAATGGAACTGACAATGAGATGGTATCACTTACATCTCGGGCATTCAGTTTTGCATTTTTATTTGACAATTTTTTACACTCATTCTGCAATGAGAAGGAACCCAACAAAACTTGACACAAGAACCCTTTAATAATGCGATGAATAAGATTTATCTCAAAGATGATTTCGTTCTTTGTTTGAATCACTCCTGATTGCATTTAAATACTGATTTTGAATCAACACAAAATAAGATGTTGAAAATGCCATGGGTATACTGATAGCATGCTGTAATGCCATGACTGATGCAATTGATAAGGCTGTAAATGTTGAATAGCCCTTTCCCAAACAGTACGACTAATGCACTTTTAGATAATGTGTTACAAAACAGTGCTTCTGCACTGCAGTGCCTGGCAGTGCCTGACTGAAACTTTTGAATAAACAATCTTGAGAAAAAGTTTTCTGTGACATTTTACCAGCAGAACTTCCTTCCCGTAAGTCCCAAAATCGGCAGCTGAAATTTGACATATCAAATTTGATAATGGAAATGTAGTTAAATGTATTGGTATGGTTTGGAGCCAAAAGTCTCTCTTTTTCCCAAAGAATCCACATTTTCTTTAAATGAAAAATGAAAATCAGATACTTTTTTTTTTTCTGTCTGTTCCTCTGACCATGGTCAGCAACATAGCATGTTTATCAGCTAACATAGCATGTTTATCAGCTAACGTAGCATGTTTATCAGCTAACATAGCATGTTTATCAGCTAACAGTCCAATAATACAGGAGGATATAATGGGAAGAATGAGTGCTGGGTGCACGTTCATGCATGTCAGTGTGTGTGTGTGTGGGGGGGGGGGGGGGGGGGGGGGGGGGGCAGGCGGCAGCAACAAAGTGTTGAAAAAAAAAATAAAAAGCCTAATCCTGACAATCCTGATAAAGAAGAATAAATATTTCCAATCATGCAAGCTTATTTATGCGAAAGGATTAGAGTACCTTAAAACCTTTAATAACGTTTATTTATATAGAAAATAATGATTGTAACATTATATTGATAGAGTGTGAAGTGCAAACAACAAGGTATGGGAAGAGGAGAAAGTTCCGTACACATGGAAGAAAGGCATCATGGTGAAGCTCCCCAAGAAGGGGCGACCTCTCAGAATGCGGCAACTGGTGGGGAATCAACTTGCTCTCCATCCCAGGGAAGAACTTCTGCTGTGTCCTTCTACATCGCATGAGGCAACCCATCGAGAGAACCCTACGAGAAGCACAGGCAGGGTTCAGAAGCGGGAGAAGCTGCACAGACCAGATCTTTGTTTTACGAACAATTGTGGAACAGTCCATCGAATGGAATTCATCACTCCACATCGACTATATCGATTTCCAAAAGGCTTTCAATAGCATATCTCATTCTTTGCTGTGGAAGATTTTGGAAGCCTACGGATTTCCTCTGAAAGTCATCAACATACAGGACATGTACGCAGACAACCAGTGCTGTGTGCGACATGATGGACAGCAGAGCGAGTGGTTCCACGTGCAGACCGGGGTCAGGCAAGGCTAAAAATATTGCCCACAATTTTCCTTGTCTTCAATGACTGGGTGATGAGGAAGGCCACCAGCGATAGGCTGAGAGGGCTTGTATGAGGACTGACAGCCAGGCTTGAAGACTGCGAATTCGCCGACGCTATTGCACTGCTTTCGCACGCCCAGAAAGACATCCAGGAAAAACATCGAGAGTGGACCTAATAGCCAGCAGTGTGGGACTCAAGATTCACCCCAACAAGACCAAGATCATGAAGGTGAAGACAAAGAGCGCAAAGACGACCAGTGTGCGAGGCTCAGCTCCACAGGAGGTGGAACACTTCAAGTACCTCGGCAGCTACATCTCGGCCGACAGCAACATTGAGAAGGAGATCTCAACCACAATAGGACCCGCAGCCTGGGCGTTCAGTGGGTTGAAAAACATCTGGAAGTTAACTGTTCTGCAAACCAAACCAAGTTGAAGATCCACAGGTTCAACGTACGCTCAGTACTCCTATACGCCTCGGAGACATGGAGAACCAACAAGAGGATTGAGAGTAGGCTCAGAGGCTTCGAAGGAAGGTGTAATCGCCGAATCCTGAAACTTCACTGGCAGCAGCGTGTCACCAACAGGGAAGTGTCAAGGCGCTCCGGCATAAAAAAAACATGTGGCCAAGGTGAAGCAGTGGAGGTGTTGGGACGCATCCTTCGGATGGGCAAGACCAGACTCCCTCATACAGCGCTGAGATGGGCACCACGGGGAAGAGGAAGCGAGGCAGACCACTCGGCACTGGAGGAGGACAGTGGAGGAGGAGATGAGAGAGGCAGGCAAGACCTGGAATGAACTGAGCTGGCTTGCCCAGGACAGAGAGGGCTGGACGGAGCTTGTTGGCGCCTTAAGTCCGGGGACGCGGGATGAAGAAGATTAAACGTAAACGTGAAGTGCAAAAACGATTAAGGCTGATAAGAAAATTTTTTTTAAAGTCGAAAAGACAGCACTCAGGGCTGCAAGTCTTCAGCTTACTCTATTCATCATTCTTGCTGAAAGCAAACGTTATGACGATCTTTGATTCTTGTTTTACCGCATGTCACAGTAACCATAACCCACCATAAAAGTTGCAAAAAAAAAAAAAA
>JADBJO010021861.1:23374-28839 GCA_016801955.1 Conus betulinus
ACACACACACACGCTTACACACACACACACACACACACACACACACACACACACACACACACACATACACACGCGCGCGCGCGCGCGCGCACGCACCTATTAAATAGATCTTAAAGAAAAATATGAATAAATGTCATTTGCAGCCATAAACCAATTTGTGAAGAGCTTTGGCTGTGCTAGGAATAAAATGCTCCCCTATATCGTAATGTCAAACAACTGCGTCAGTCAGCTTCCTGACGATTTCTTTGAACACACAAGCAAAGTAGTATTATTACATTCAACGATGTCATGTTGAGGTTTTGAAACCCACAAAGGGCTAGCATGCCAAGTTATTGTTTCTAGGACAATCTCAACTTGATTGACCTCACAATAACATGCAGTTTCCTGGCGCTCTTGAATATGTTTGTAGGGTAAAAAAGTGGAAATGGATTTCACAGGGTGATAGTACTCACATAATAAATCCCTAAATTCAACTGGGTATTTAAGCCATCATGTATTTTAAATTCATAATACTTGCACAGCATTATTGATCTGTCCACAACTTTAAGCCAATATCTCCCCCCCCCCTCTCTCTCTCTCTCTCTCTCTCTCTCTCTCTCTCTCTCTCTCTCTCTCTCTCTCTCTCTCTCTCTCTCTCTCCTTCTCTGTGTGTGTGCCGGCATGTGCGCGTGATTGCGTGTATGTGTGCCCCTGCGCACGCGCGTGTACACAAGATACAGGAATTTTTCACCACGTGCTTTAAACCAGACCCGCTGCGGACACGTGAACGACCTAAAGCTACCGGAATTGCTTAGTCATCGTTGCCTTCAACATCTTCACTTGTGCCGATGACAGACGGTCACAGCTGTTTCTGCTGACACGGTAAGAGAATTTTGATTTTTCAACCCATACATAAATGGTTTGCTGTAAGCTTGAAAATTCAAGGAAATCTATAGCTTTTCAGCATCAAGTAGCATTCCATTAATCTATAATTCTTATAACTGAACTTTTGTAGGTGCTGTAGTATTAATTTAACTGCATATTTCCTCCAGTTTCCTTTCTCTTAAGTTTCATTCTGTACTTGCAGGTTTTCAATCTGACCAAGGTGTTTGTGCCCAGATCGAAAAGACAAGTGACCGTTTTACGTCCTTGTTTCCCTTGTTTTGAATGATATTTTGGCCTGCCCGGAAAATATCCTATGGTCAGAATGTGTCTGTTTTTTTTTTCTCTTCATTTTGGCTACTTTGTGATTTGATTGAACACTGTCTTAGCTTTTATACAATTTCAAAGGAAATCTGAAACTGAGGTAGGGTTAAGAAAAACTTAAAGGGAGCAGGGAATCGTAAACAGCAAGGAATTAAGGTAAACCTTACTCCCGTATTGAAATAATTACACGCTCATACCTCCAAACAAATGTTACTCATGACACCAAATTCGCCTTGCAGGAATGACAACACAGAACACGCAGAACAAACAACGATATATCTCCCGTCTCCTTCCTTGTTCTGTGTGCTCTGAACTGGCATTTCTGCTGGGCGAGTTAGTGTCATGAGCAGCATTTATTTGGAGTTAACAGGTGTGTTATTATTTCATCATGGGAAACGGATTTACCAGTTTTGTTGTTGTTGTTGTTGTTTGTTTCTTTTACTTTTTACTTTTTTTTTTATTTATTTATTTTTTTATTTTGATTTACTGTATTTGTTCGTTATTTTCAGGTGTGTTATTATTTCATAATGGGAAACTGATTTACCGTATTTGTTCATTATTTTCTATAGTTTGAAAGGTAAATGATGATAATGACTTATGTTATTATGCTTCTCCCACAGTTGACATACAATTCATTGGACTTGACTATGATTTTCATGGTGGTGAGAATACCTCAAAGTCGTAGGTGGCTGGTCTCTGTAATCACACAACACTGGCCGGTTTAATAAACGACCAACTGCAGTGAATGTCAAAATGGAGTATAATAAAAATAAGCTACTGTTGCCATCACTGAGCCACGGTTTAAGAATCACAGTCAGTGGAAAGACATTCCTACCCCCAAATATCCCAGGACCAAGGGAGGTAACACCGAAAGTACCTTCCTAAATTTTTACACACGGTTGTCGACCCACATGTGTAGATTTCTGACACCGATGCAATACCAGTTAGACGTCCATATTTGTTTATTTCTTCAGACTTTCCAGATATACAATACCACTTCACTCCCCTTTTCTTTCTCTGCATAAACTGAAACAACATGCATGGTTCATAAATGATATCATTGTGACGAAATGGTGACAGCCTACTCCATTTTAGAAGAACAGTTTATATACATGGAGGGCTACACAGCGCACACACACACACACACACACACACACACACACACACACACACACACACACACACACAGAGAGAGAGAGAGAGAGAGAGAGAGAGAGAGAGAGAGAGAGAGAGAGAGGGTTACCTCCAAAGTGCCATGCCAAGAAACCAGTTGATCTCGGGCGGGCTGGACAGGAAAATACAGGGAGGGAATGGAAAAGAATCCTGTTACATGCCACAGGCCCATGATTTAAGAGAAATGATATCAGCTGAAAGTTTATAAACATTTCGTGTTGTTTGCCGCTTATACGTACAATGGGTGTCGCCCCAAATGTTTATCACCCTCTTAAAGTTTACTTTAACCATTGAGAAAGAAAACCGCAGACAAACAATTTATCCCATGGGCTAGTTACAAATCTACTGAAAACCGTAGCAAAATAAGTCTACTCGACCTTAATGATAAAGGAAGACAAGAACATAAAGGTATAAACATAAACGATATAGAACACAAAATAGTTCAGTTCGCTGTTGACAATCACCTAGTAAACATTGGTGTCAAAACTTCATTTGAACGATCTATAAGTGCCCTTACCACGTTTGGCAGAATTTCAGGTCTACTCTTGAATAACGAAAAAAATGCAATCAGTACGGGTAGGGTGTTATTAAAAACTCGAAAAATAAAGATATTGTCCTCATCTGAAAATGATATGGAATCCTTCTAAATTCCAAATACTGGATGTTTGGTTTACTCAAGACCTAAAAGAATGTGAAAACTTAAATTATAATGACAAATTTTCGGAAGTTAAAACATTATTCACAATTTGGGTCTCAGAGAAGTATAACGCCAGTCGGAAGAGTTGCTGTTCTCAAGTCCCTTATTCTATCAAAACTTATACACCTCCGGATTTTGCTACCTAGCCTCCTGATCTTTTAATTCAAAAACGTCAAAAGAAGTGTGTTTCAGCTTCGTTTGGAATGGCAAACAAGATAGAATAAGCAGGAAAGCAGCAGTGAAGACGGCAAAGCAAGGTGGTTTAAACATACCTGATATAAAAAAAAATACATTAATGCTTTGAAACTTCTGTGGATAAAGAAACTTAAAACCACAAGTCATAAATGGAAGAACATCGTCTTAAAAATATACCCTTTCAGTGATAAAATCGAAAATTATGGACCAGGGGTATGGTTCTGGATACACAAGTATTAATTTGTTTTGGAAAGACACGTTTACCAAAACACGTAGACCAGAAGCTTCAGTTTTTCAGAGCCAGTAGAGAAACAGATATAAAAACGAATTGTTTAATGCTAAAGTCAACAACAATCGAAACCATTTTCGTGCTGCATGGAACAACTATAGGCCAATGATTCTTTCAGTGACTTCTTTAAGATCTTGATCTAATATACATTTCCATATGCCCAGTCTTCTTTCTTTCACAACCCCCTCTGAAATGGAGAGAGTGAGGAAGGAGAGGAGTAGCAATAAGGTGTTAAATCTCGCAAAAGATGATGTCTCTTTTTTTTTTTTCTTTCTTTTCCAACTGTCTTTTCTTTCGTCGTCTAAACTTATTTGCTGTTTTGGACATATGCCATTAACTGTTTATAGAACTTACAGAAATGATGCTAATGCACATATGACTTGGCGCACTGTCCCCTTTATGCGCATTTCTAATATCTATATTGTTTGATTAAAAACGTGAACACCGAAAAAAAAAGTCTGCTCTAGCTTAAGTCAACTGATAAGCAAATGAATAAATACACAAACAAATCAATCAAAATAGAAATACAAAAAAATTAAGCAAATAGATAAGAAGTTGCCGAAATTAATGAGTTAATAAATGAAATTAAGCAAACAATTAAACATATAGGAAATGAATAAACAAATAAAGGATAAGAAGAAGTGCGCATGCGCGTGCCCATTCAGGTAATTCGCTTCGTGTAATGAATATGCTTATTTTCATAATTTTACATGATTCTTTCATCATGTACAGATCGATTCTTGTTTCTCGTATCAGACCTGGGTAAATATATAGAAGTTATGGACACTCATTATTGTGCAGTCTGATCGCCTATTGCTCCGTCAAGAGAATTCTTGTGTCTGGAACGATTCTTTTGTTATACTGTGTGTGTGTGTGTGTGTGTGTGTGTGTGTGTGTGTGTGTGTGTGTGTGTGTGTGTGTGTGTGTGTGTGTGTGTGTGTGTGTGTGTATGTCTGTGTGCTGTGTGTGTGTGAAGACTGTGGCCATAGTCCTTAAAAGAACTTCATAGTCACTTTTGCCAAGAACAGTAGCATGCACGGAACATTAAACTGAGAGAATGCAGAAGGCATCTTTCGTCTAACACTGAGTGTGCACAGTCATCGTCCACTCGGTTGGTGTGGGCATCACCACCATCAGACGACCAATTGCTGAACTGTCTGCTTATTAAGATGGCATTACATGCGCACGTTGTTATACAAACTTTCTCACAGCAGGCAGTCTGTAAACCATTGTACAGTAGGCTGTCGATCAGTAGGCTGTCTCGCTGTAGACCATCGCACAATAGGCACACAGCCGTGCCTTCGCCAGAGCTCGTTAAGTGAAAAAAAAATTCACAGGCTGCCATTTAAGTCTGCACCATTCATTGGAGGTTTTATTAAATGTAATTGACATTTCCTGACTGTTCATTGCATACATGTGCTTGCCCTCGCCGAATATTGTGGTGTTTTGTTCGTAAATAAAAATGTTAATAAGCAATTAAAACAAAGTTGTTTAAAATGTGCTGCAGGTGAACCATCACAGCTGGAAGCGCGGTACTACTGAACACCAACGAAGTGACTCAGCATTAGGCAGCGTCTCCACTGGTGAGTTGTACTACAGCGGCCAAATACTGATTGCCTTGGGGTGTATGCATCGCGTGCGACAAGACAACCCTGGCTGTGGTTGTATTAGGGGAGATAAGGGAGGCTGGACAAATGGCTTTGAGAGGGCAAGGAAGAAGCGACAGAAAACGGAGCTCGCTCGTACCTGGGTCATTAATGTCTGGGTAGAAGTTAGCCGAAAGCAATTAAAAAAAACACACACACACACACACACACACACACACACACACACACACACACACACACACACACACACACACACACACACACACAACGACAACAGAACCCACCTGTAAATCCCATGAGAGAGAAGTTCATTTGAATG
>JADBJO010021862.1:0-2500 GCA_016801955.1 Conus betulinus
CGACCTCAATCCCATCGAGCATATGTGGGATGAGTTGGGGAGACGTGTGAAGGAGAACCATCCACCTCCCAGAGACCGCCAGGATCTCTTCCAAATGCTGCAACTGGAATGGCAGAGAATCCCTCAGAGGGTCATCAGAACACTGGTCAACTCGATGAGGAGTCGCTGCGTGGAATGTCTCGCCAATGGCGGTGGCCACACCCACTATTGAAATGATTTTGTGAACTGAACAGATTTTGCGAACTTTTGATTTCGACCCATCCTCTGTTTAATTGTCTGTAAATCAACAACCGTTCATTCGATCCCAATGAAATTCAATGTACGTTGGAACAAGATAATGAATTAAATCTGTCCCAATTTCAAAATCGTGGCTTTTATATTTTGGAAATTATGCGGGTACATGTAACTGTGCTTAACTTTAGGTACTTGAAGACGCATTCGGCGCTGATGGAAGTTTAATGTTTCCGGCAGGCTACTCACAAAAGCATCTGTGCTTCTTCTCTCTTTCTGTTTTAATAAGGCTAAATTAATTTCATTTCACTTCACTTGTTTCCTTCCACTAAGTCTTTCAAAAGACTGAAAGATTGTTTACAGAACTAAAACGTACTTACACTTGTTTGCCTCCATGAAGGCTGATCAGTTTATACGTATGTATGCATCTATCTATCTGTCTGTCTTTCTATCTATCTTTCTATCTATATACGTATGTATCTATCTGTCTGTCTGTCTTTCTATCTGTCTATCTTTCTATCTGTCTATCTATCTATCTGTCTATCTATCTATCTATCTATCTATCTATCTATCTATCTACCTATCTATCCATCTTTCTCTCTGTCTGTCTGTCTGTCTATCTGTCTGTCTGTTTGACTATCTTACAAAGAAACATGTTCTTTTAGAATGTTGGCACATGCATGATGCGAGACACAAACACTTTGCAGCAGATTCCATGAAAACGCTATTTTGAGATGTTCCGCTCGATGTAATTTTTAATTTGTGAAAGAGATCAACATTTTTCATCTGATCTAAGTTTTCACGGAAGAAAACTTGTAAGCGAAATTTCCGGCGTGTTTTAAGTGTGTTTTAGTGAGTCGTGTGGGTTTTATTTATCTATTATTATTATTTTTAATATTATGACTTAGAGTTCACTTCAATACGGTGACAGCCCTGACATGACCATTTACGGTCGGCTGGACTGTAAGCAACATGTCTTTCAGCGTCTGTCTATACCTCTGTGTGTGTGTGTGTGTGTGTGTGTGTGTGTGTGTGTGTGTGTGTGTACACACTCACGTCAGAAGTCTCCTACAGTTCCAGCCGTACAGTCAGTATAACGTTCTCTCTGTATCTGTGTCTTTAAAATTTCTGTCGCTACTTTTATTTCATGAAGTGTCCTGTGAATCATACTGCATGGTATCTGATTCCCTTAGAAAGTTGTAACTGAAATATTTAATGTCACAGACAAGATTCGATAATTGAGACAGCTAGTCTAGTTCAACCCACACGTGTTGTGTCCTTTGTGCATTGACCGCGTAGAAAGAAAAAGTAGGTGTTGACCGGCACTGAGAAGGTATGTTACATCACTGAACGAGATATAGCGCAGTGCTGACCGAGGCTTCTCTGTAACGTCTTACTGTTTAGGATTGGCTGTCCGATCAGCACTGACATGGCCCCATGCGGCCGGCCTGGCTATAAACAAGATAAATTGAACAGATCCAGTAAAGGCTGTGACAGAATAGCATTGAAAGTGTGGGGGGAGGAGAAGGGGTAGGGTTGGAGGGAAGACGAGAGGATCGCAGAGAGGTGATGGCAAGAGGAACGGAGTGTGGAGATGGAGAGTCCATAAAATGTACCCATCATCGTCTCATTTGCCTTTCGTGTTTTGGCGAAGACCGCTTGTTCCAAATGTTCATCATCATCTCGTTGTCGTTGTTACGTCACACGTGATGTTTATTTTTTTTCAATGCAGCCATTTTGATTCCGGTCATAAGGGTAAATTTAAGACGTATTGGTGTTATTTGTTGAAATAAGTCAGGCAATTTGATTTGCTGTCTTTTGGTTGCATCACATGCTAGATTTACCACAAGTGACAAATTCTTTATTTGCAGTTTTTTGCAAGATTATTTGTTCCATGTAAATGTACAACTGTGCTGGACATAAATTGCATTCAGTGACCCTCTTGATGACATGTATGTTCATGTTTGTTATATTGTTTTCACAAAATATTATATAACAGATCTGTTATTCCCACCCGACCAAACCCACTTCCCCCCTCCCATCCCACCTTCCTTCCCTCTTTCCCCGCCCACGTATTTTCTCACTTCCTTTTTTTTTTTTTTTCTTCTCTCCCCCCCCCCCCCCCCCCCCCTCCCTAATCTTTTCTGAGTTACTGTCATACTGACAGAGGAATTTGCCCCTCCCCCTTCCTCCCTTACCCTGTTCCCCTCCCTTCCTTACCTATCGTTGTTTCATACATCTTCATCATGTATAAAGCAATGACTGGAGC
>JADBJO010021862.1:7500-12500 GCA_016801955.1 Conus betulinus
GACGAAGAAAAGACACTACAACAAGACATGTATGCCTAACAGTCTGCATACCTACCTATATTTTACGTACGTACGTACGTACGTACGTACGACGTACGTACGTACGTACGTACGTACATACGTACGTATGTATACGTATGTATGTATGTATGTATGTATGTATGTATGTATGTATGTATGTATGTATGTATGTATGCATGCATGTATGCATGTATGTATGTATATATGTATAAACACGCAGTGGGTTTGAATTAACAGAAAACATCTCCGAAACTAACTTGGTTGTAGACATTTCACAAAATATTGAAGTCTTTAGCAATCTTACACTTGAATAATTTTCTAAAATATGGACAAGAAATCATCTCAACCTTTCCCAGATTTAAAGGTTTAGAAGCTTTAATGCATGCAAAGAATTTTACTACAAACATAAAACGTAATAACACTGGTTACTTTCTTCCAGATGCCTTGTCAAGCATACTGTGATACCTACAAAGCAGACCAAGAATAAGCTTAAAACAGCTATGTAGACACCACAGTGTGCTTGACAAGGCACCATTTCTTCATTATACAACACCTCAATCAATCTGTCTGTCTGCCTGTTCTGTTTGCTTATCTGCCTGCCTATCGTTGGTCCATCTTCCTGTTTACTAGCCATCCGTCTGGTCGTCACTGTCTTCTGTTAACGGCTTCTCCTTCTTATTCGGAGTTTCTTTTCCATTTTTTCATTTCGTTAGTGGTTATCAAAAAAAAAAAAAAAAAAAAAAAAAAAAAAAAAGACATGCAACACTTTCACTGAGTTGATATCCACTTACTGACCTTCGTTTAGGCTCAGTGGCAAGCGACTGAAGTTTTCAATGCAATCATGCGGGAATGACCTGTGTGCGTGGAACGACCTGTCAAAGCCTAAACCTAGGAGCCAGTCAAGGGGCTATGAATTATCTGTTTTACAGCATAATTTCCATCAGTTTTCAAAACATGATCGGTATTCCAACGAAAACGAAATAAACAGAAGAGTCTTCATAGGTGTCTCTGGATTTTATTTGTTTGGTTTTATGTATTCAATAGAAACAAGGTAAAGAAAGAGGCATTTATGTAAGGTTATATAAAGGGGCGTCAAGCCAGTGAAGACAAATCGAGCCGAGAGATATGAAGCACTAAGCACAACACCTGCACCGGTTTACTCATTTAGTCGGAGTATGTGCGCAGAAAATGAAGGAAATGGATTGGTTTGTATTCACGTGCCCTGAGATCAGGGGGAAGCCACGCCAATGAATACATTCTGATCGAGTTGGAGGATATGGAATACAGAACACAATGTAAGTACAGGTCGGGTAGAGCTATGCTGAAGATGGCGCCATGCTGACAAGGAGAAGAACGTCACAAATGAAGGAGGGATGTGATGTGTGCAAGAAAGGAATGCTCCACGTGATCTAGCCTGGGGTGCTTACCCACACGTACACGCGCGCGCACGCACACACACACACACACACACACACACACACACACACACACACACACACACACACACACACACTCTCTCTCTCTCTCTCTCTCTCTCACAGCACGCACACACGCACGCACGCACGCACGCACGCACACACGCACTCTCAAACACATCGACCAATCCTATTAGGGTGTTTACACACACGCACGCGCGCGCGTTACACACACACACACACACACACACACACACACACACACACACACACACACACACACACACACACACACATATTGACCAATCCAATTAGGTTGTTCTCACACACACACACACACACACACACACACACACACACACACACACACACACACACACGGACGCACGCGCGCACGCGACTGAACACACACACACACACACACACACACACACACACACACACACACACACACACACACACACACACAAGTGAGTTGACTTCAGTGCGGTGACAGCCCTGATATGGCCCATTGCGGTTGGCTGGGCTACAAGAAACATGACCTTACCTTACATACACACACACACACACACACACACACACACACACACACACACTTATTAACCAGTCCGATTTTTCTGTGTTTGACGAGCTGTTACTCCCTTATGCCTGTTTGATCTGTGTTTCAGTTTAGTTCTGATTGCCGATCTTCTTCTGTCTCTGTTTCTTTCGTTTCCTTTCCTTTCCTTTCTTTCTTTCTTTCCTTTTTACTTGTGACTTTCTTGACTGGACCATGAATTAACGCTTTTCGCGTCGGTGTTCCAGTTCAGCCAACTGTCTAGTCATGGTGTCGTATTGCACCTCAGTGAAGGGCGTTGTATGGGAATGACAGTCACGTGTCAGGGTTGTTCGGTTTGGTTTCATTACAACCGTAGTAGCTGAAGGGTCATGGTGACCATGTCCAAATTAGACAACCATGAAAGTGCTAATGTACCGAGGTGTGTGTGGTCATTTGAGCGTTTCAAATTTAGTCAGCAAGCAAACTTGGTACTGCCGTGCTCTCCCCTCTCTCCATCCCACCCCCTCCGCCTTTCTTCATTCCTACTTTTCAGCCAAACTTGTCGTAAAAAATTTTCATTAGATAGTGCTGAACAAAATTAAATAATTATAGTCGAGAAAAGAGAAGAAGCGCCAGGTAGAGACCCTGATGGTTTTTTTTTTTTTTTTGTCCCCTTGCGCACCGACTCCTAGACAGGTTCGTGTGGCAGTAGTACTTCGACGTATGGTGTCCGCGGGGCTTAAGCAAAGTGCTAGCTTCTTTCTTAGGCGGATGGTCCGTCTAATAGTGGTTCTTTGATCGTACAGCCACCTCACATAGAAAGGAGTTTATGGTCAATGCAGCTGTGAGTTATGAAACTTCACTGGTGTGAAAAATCTGATCGAGGATTTGCTTGATGAAAGGGAGCAACCTCAACATGAAAAGGAAATATTGGCCTGCACGTACAATTTCCTTACTTCATACTTTTTTTTTTTTTTTTTTTTTAAATTGTCCTATCGGAGGCTCTTTGAGTATAAATTATAGCCCCACTCTCCGCAATTCCTTCTCTGTCTCTCGCTGTCTCTCTCTCTCTATATGTACGTACACACACACACACACACACACACACACACACACACACACACACACACACACACACACACACACACACACAGTGTGTGTGTGTGTGTGCACACACACACACACACACACACACACCACACACACACACATGTGTGTGTGTGTGTGTGTGTGTGTGTGTGTGTGTGTGTGTGTGTTAGTACGAAAAAAGACTTTTTTCCTCTTGACGGTTACAGCCAATAAAGGTCCTGTGTGGTTTTTTGTGTTTCATTATTCTGTACACGTTTGGAATGTTTTCCCCCTTAAATATATTAATCATGTTATTGACATTGAAATTACCATTCCACCACAGCAAGAACAACAGAGAATTATAACTGAAAGCATGATAGGAATTTTTAATAGGAAAGGGATTTAATTTGTTGTAGGGCGAAAACGTAATCCGCATTTTTGACATCAGTAGTTTGCCGTAGTTGCTACCTTCATTCTTCGGCCCCACCTCTCCCTCCCCCGCTCTGCCGTCTCTCCTCATTCGCCTCGTTTACACCATACAAACATCCTCATTCTTCTCATCGCACATATGTATTAGAGAGAGAGAGAGAGAGAGAGAGAGAGAGAGAGAGAGAGCGAGAGAGAGAGAGAGAGAGAGAGAGAGAGAGAGAGATTTTTTTATTTCCTGTGCTAAAAGACAGGTAAATTGGAACGAACGTTAACAATGGAAGTGCAAAGTACGTGGACAACGTGCGAGGCGTGTGTGTGTGTGTGTGTGTGTGTGTGTGTGTGTGTGTGTGTGTGTGTGTGTTTGTGAGCGCGCGCGCGCGCGCGCGTGCGTGCGTGTGTGTGACCGTGCGCATGCGCGCGCGCGTGTGTCTCTAATGGTGCATGCGCGCGCACGTGTGTGCCTCTCTCTAATGGTGTGTGTGTGTGTGTGTGTGTGTGTGTGTGTGTGTGTGTGTGTGTGTGTGTGTGTGTTTGAGAGAGAGAGAGAGAGAGAGAGAGAGAGAGAGAGAGAGAGAGAGAGAGAGTGAGTGAGTGAGTGAGTGAGTGTGTGTGTCTTTGCAATTTTTAGCATGCGTGCGTGCGTGCGTGCGTGTGTGTGTGTGTGTGTGTGTATGTGTGTGTGTGTGTGTGTGTGTGTGTGTGTGTGTGTGTGAAAATTTCAAGCAAATGGATTCTAAAATGTAAGCTGAGTCTCTCTCAATGAAACAATACCTGACACGGTAATGTTGTACACATGTCATCCACCTGTCCTCCTCAATCCTCCTTTGCCCCGTCTCCTTACACCTCCGTTCTTGCTATCCTATCCCCCACCGGTTTCCCTTCACCCATCTTCTCCACCCCTTTCCCATTTCCAACCCTTCCCCTCCCCTTTGCCTCAGGGTTTGTGTAACCAACACCAAAGACTAAAAATTGCAAAGACAGAGTGGACACACACACACACACACACACACACACACACACACACACACACACACACACACACACACACACACGCACGCACGCACGCACGCATAAACACACAGGTGAACAAGCACATACGCGCGTGCGTGCGCAAATACGCACCCACTTCCTCCTCCCCCCCCCCTCCCCCCGCACACACCACACACACACACACACACACACACACACACACACACACAACACACACACACACACACACACACACGCACGCACGCACGCATAAACACACAGGTGAACAAGCACATACGCGCGTGCGTGCGCAAATACGCACCACTTCCTCCTCCTCCCCCCCCCCCGCCACACACACACACCACACACACCACACACACACACACACACACACACACACACACACATTCGTGGAGCACCTACATGTTTTTCCGTATGTTTCTTTCCATCGTTTCTTTCTTAAGACTGATTACAGGCGCGTGTATGAATTTTATTCATACAATATTTACTTCCATTCATGACGAGTAACGAATCGTTGCAAATATTCCCTCTTGTAATTG
>JADBJO010021862.1:25000-28839 GCA_016801955.1 Conus betulinus
TTCTTCTTCAAGAAATGGGGATAATTCTCCACAAAATGGGGAGAAAACGGTTTCAATAGTCTTTGTTAGTCTCTGAGATACTTGCAGTGAGACTAATATTTTTCCAGTGACGCCAATGATTCATCGAGGAATCAATGATGCATCATCTGTAGAGCTTGATGTACAATGAGCTTCTCACTGTGAAACAAACGAAATCAACCAGAAGGCCATTCGGGAGAATGTAGACCCCCACCAAAATCGTACATTCCAGGACCCGCGCTTTGATCCGGATCCAGGTGTACTTGGTTCGGGCTTTTCTCTCTCAACTCGACCTTTCTGTAGTTTTCAATACTGTTGACAATTCTGTGTTAATCTCTTTTCCACGTGCAGAATTCATTCAGTGTCTGTGATTTTATGATGCAGACCTGTACTGGTTTCATTCCTACTTCAATGACCGTAATTAAATCATTTCTATCAATGGCTCCATTCAACTGCGCGCGTGAGATAGCTAGTCAGGATAATGGGTCCGGTTGAATGTGGTGTAAGTGTTGATCGCGGCATGCGTTTTTTGTGCATTGCTGTTTGTTTTTGTTAGTTTGTCGTGTTTATTTGATGTGCATATTTGCTGATTGTAAACGCCTAGGCCATCTATTCAGTTTGGGCATATATTCTAAACAACAATAACAACAAAGATGATAATGATGATAATAATCATGATAATGATTATGATAGTAACCTGTGCTCCACACGGGAAAACGTAATCTAACCCATGTCCCTACTACAGTACAAACTGCATCAGATTTTAAAGCCACATATACAAGCACAAAAAAAACAAAAACAAACAAGCAAAGCAAGAGATACAGGAGATAAGATAACGAAATAGTTTTTTGAATATGAATATGCACAAATGGACCCCCAGGGCCCTGCCGTAGAGAACAATGCCAAACACACGACCTCAATGACATAATTATTTTACAAACAGTTTTGAGGAGTAGATGGAGGCTAAAGCCAGATCTCTGCATTAGCTGCACGACGCTCCAACGGACAGAAACATTGCGCTCCTCAAACTCGGCTGTCTTAATGGCTACGAACATGATGCCCTATCAAACGGTGTGTGTCTTGAGTCGGTCATCCCAGGGACTGGACAAGGTTACCGTTCTTGATGCACTCGTGATCAGCGTTTTTTTATTCTTCGTCCTACGGAAAATCGATACTGGCAACTGAATTTTGGCGGTGTTGGCAGGGGGGTTGGGAGGAGGGGGTGGTGGTGACGGGCATGAAGAATGGTCTGAATTTTCCCTTGTTGTCTCTATCAAAAGACATGCATTTACACAGCCAAAGTGAAAGTCTGGAAAAAATTTGGATTGGAAAAAGGCTTTTAGGCCCAAAAATCGCACCACCCCATCCATTTTTAGAAAAAGAAAGAAAGAACAAACAAAAAGAGAAATAGACTACAAAACATGTATATATGCATATGACTAATTATTTACTAACACGCACTGGAGTTCCCTTGCATTTAATAGTGACTCAGCTGTTCCCTCTGGTACAACTAACAAAACGAAAACCTGGAGAGAGAGAGAGAGACCGGGTAGATAGCGAGGGGGTGAGAATCGGTTGGTGTGAGTCGGTTGGTGAGAAGCGGAGGGGGGAGTGTTTGTGCATTGCTGTTGTAAGTGTAGTTGTCGTGCCGCTCGAGTGATGTGCATATTTGCTGATGGTAAAAAACGCCTGGGCCATTGGTGAGTGACAAAAATAAACAAAATAACAACAAGGATGGTGTGTGTTAGACTTTGCATCACTTGGTGATAACATTACCGTCATGACGCAAGTTTTCTTTTTAGCATCGACCACATTATGTCACTCCACTTTTGACGTGATTACACAGTCTGCCGTAGTTTTTGTTGTGTTTAATAAACAAAGAGCAGCCGCTCGAAATAAATATTGGATTATATTTGTTTACATTGCTTGTTTGACTTTTTTACTTCAATTGTCGTTCTCTCTCTATTATGCTCTTTATATAATCTCTGTGGAACAATTAAAGTGGGGAAAACACGCTGGACGGGGAAAACATTGGCAGTGGGGTTAACAATTCTGTCATCATTATAGTAATGATTTGGCAAAAGATTAGAAAATTGGTCTGAGTCGGGAAAAAAAATTGAAGATGAAATAAATGGGAAAATGTATATCATAAATATGAAAAAACCCCTTCACTAGCTGCATGAAGAAGAAACTATCGCAATCCCTCCCGGAAGACAGATCTAGTATGTTTCGCCTTGCTCTCGAGGCCTTTCGTCAATGCTTACAGGCTCGGAACTCTGAAATCAGGGAGACATTGGCTGATTGTGTCTGTGCTCTTTGGCGTCAGATAGCGACACCACCACAGTCCATTTTAATTCTGTGGTGTTCCAAACTGCCAATAGTCGTTTATGCATAAAAAGAAATGCAACAGTACCTCCCCAAAGTGAGCCAGCGAAAGGTAATAGAATTAAAACAAAACGAAAGTTGGAGAGGAAAAAAAAAGAGAGAGGGAACGAAAAGGGTGACAGGGGAGAACTAAAAAACATTACGCAAACAGTATAAAATGAATAAGGGACAATCTTTGAGCCTTGCTTGAGGATCCATTTAAGGATGCATTGCCGTCATGCGATCAAAAGATACGGAACAGTCTG
Organism: Conus betulinus; assembly: GCA_016801955.1. Classification (NCBI taxonomy): domain Eukaryota; kingdom Metazoa; phylum Mollusca; class Gastropoda; order Neogastropoda; family Conidae; genus Conus; species Conus betulinus. The sequence goes on from JADBJO010021862.1 coordinate 27,649, forward strand.
AGTGGTCAGCTCTGCTGCTGATTCACATGCCATCCCAAGCATTGTCAGTGGCTAAGCTATTGGATTGTGCAGAACAAACCCTTCCTTGGATCTCGTAAGAGATGCAATCACCCATGATTGACCAAACAGTATAATGCTGAACAATTAAGTAGTGGGGGAAAAAACAAGTGCAGGTTAACAATTCTTCCATCATATAGTAATGATTTGGCAAAGATTTGAAATGAGAGGGAAAAAAAAAAAAATTGAAGATGAAATAAATGGGGAAAATGTATATCATAAATATGAAAACCCTTCACTAGCTGCATGAAGAAACTATCGCAATCCCTCCCGAAGACAGATCTATATGTGTCGCCTGCTCCGAGGCCTTTCGTCCGCTGGATCGGACTCATCAGGGAGACACGGCTGATTGTGTCTGTGCTCTTGGCGTCAGATAGAGACACACACAGTCCATAATTCTGTGGTGTTCCGACTGCCAAGGGTTCGAAAAAGAATGCAACAGCACCCCCAAAGCAGCCAGCGAAAGGTAATAGAATTAAACAAAACGAAAATTTGGAGAGGGTGATCAGCCAGTCACACTCCAGACAATCAAAGCAGGTTCCAGCTCATGTATGGCTAATCAATTCATGGTCGATTGAGTCGATCAGAAGGAGCAACTCAGTCAAGAGCTAACATGATAAGGATTACTAGGGTCCTCTATGACAGGTAGGTTCGTCGTGCCCACTTTAGAACACTACTGCAAAATGCTAATTCTAATTTCAGTCTTTAAAAGTTGTGTCCTCCCGGAAGCGGATAACCTACATTCTCGGCACCGTGTGGGCCTTTTGAGACTCGACTAACCAAGGTTGCCTGTTAATACGGTATGCAAGGTGGTATAAAGCGTATAACGAAGAGTAACTCTTGACAATGTATACCGGATACCAAAGGGAAAAGAAGATCAGAAGGGGTGGCAATTCCTACTCGAAATGTGTTATGCACAAAGGGGATAGTTTTAGTGTTCGTGGATTGTGATGAAAAAAAAAAAAAAAAAAAAAAAAAGCATTCGTGAAAAATTTCGGTGCACTTGCGAAAACTGGGAATAAACGAAGGCAATTCCATTCTGCCCGTTTCTGTTTTGTCTCCCTTTTCTCCTGTTGTCACGCTTTCCCCGTTTTTAACCGATACCCCTCCCCCCCTCTCTCTCCCCCCCCCCTC
>JADBJO010021863.1:0-10000 GCA_016801955.1 Conus betulinus
TTTTTTATTACCCTCCCTTGATCCAAGGGTTTCCAACACACTACAGATCTGTCTCAAACCTGTCTTTCTGTCCAAAATGAAGCGAAAAAAAAACCATTCTTTCACAGTTTGCTAGCCCATCAGTCAGTCAGGAGATCAGGACATTGTGTTAAGACAGCTCTGCTGAGAATTAGCTCTGATTTATTGATTTCCTTGGACGATGATTAAAATATTCGTTCTGGCTCTGCTCGCCGTTTCAGCCTCCTTTGATGCTATTGACTGACTGACTGTCTGACTGGTAGTGCTCAGGCGATCGTATCCGCGTAAATGGACACAGTTCTCGACCATCTCCTCTGTCTTATGGTGTACCGCAGGGTTCTGTCCTGGAACCCATTCTATTTGAGCTGTACGTTACTTGTGTCTCTGAAATCGTCAGTCGTCATTCCCACTGCGTGCGAGATTTACTGAAAATACTCAGCTTGACCAGTCTGCCACTGTCACAGAAAATCAAAACGTTATCTCAGACACAGACGTGTACTTCTGACTTAAAACATGAATGATTCGCAAGAAGTTACAACTATATGACGACATACTGAGCTGATGTTTAACTCGCCTGAAAAGTTCCTCAGTAATTTTTCTCTTCCTGACTTCGTTTTGATAATGGTTCCACTGTTTCCCTGTCACCAGCTATTCGCAGCCTCTGGGTCACTCTCCACCAGTGTTTTAATCTTTAACAACCAAATTTCAGCATCTGCAAAGCGGCCAGTTTTGAAGTACGCAGACTTAATTCTACTCATCATCTTATCTCTACGCCAGCAACCAAGACTGATAAATGCTTTCATCAGTTCCAGAATAAATTCTTTCATTCTTGCGGGTTTTTCCAGAGTAATTGCTTTGTAGCTGCAAGAAATCCCAATTTTCAACGCTCTAAATTCGAACACGAAAATCGACTCCTTTGCTCTTTTCGCTGGCTCGCTATCTATTCTGCACTAAGCTTTCCAATCTCTTGTAAGTCAGGACACATGTTAAATTCTAAATTTCCTCTGTTCACATTGAACAAGCGGTCTTCTCAACCAACCTGTTTCAATAGACGACACAAATGCCCGGATATTAATCATTCTTAATCCACCTTTGCACACATTATTCAGTCACAATGGATTTTTTGGGGGGGGGGGGGGGGGGGGAGCTTTGCTTTACGTTCCATAGAGAAACGAGAATAGTTCTTTCTCAAAATGTATTTTAAAAACCAAACAAACCCACCTGGGGATCAGATGGATTAATCAACCGATGCACTGGAGAGAAATTTAACAAAACTGGATCCACCACCTTTGAATCAAAGACCACAATGGTTTGTCTACAAGCGCGGGGGGGGGGGGGGGGGGGGGGGGGTGATGGGGAACGGGTGGTTGTCTGACCTATCTGCGACCAGTGACAGTATTAGGCTGTGACAGTGTGCGTGCAAGAGGATTTTTTTTTTTAATCAGTTTTCATTTGCGCGCTGTACCTACTTTATTAATCAGTTTTAGCTTTCGTTCTTCATTTGAGCCACCGATCTTTTCGTTGAATAATATGTATATCACACACAGATGCGAATGCATACAATTGTTACATGTGCATGTGTCTATAAATGTAGGCTGTGTGAACGAATAGATGTAGATACGTATACAAGTGTATGCATGTGTGTGTCGTCATTACACCTGTTGATATCAGAAAAGCAAGTACACATCTGTTGTTGCTCTGCGTGCGTGTGTACGTGCGTGCGTGTGTGTGTATGTGCGCGCGCGTGCATCATCATCATGATCATCGTCAATATCGTCGTCGTCATTATTATTATTATATTATTATTATTATTGTTGTTTGTTGTTGTTATTATTATCATTATCAGTATTATTATTATATTGTTATTGTTGATGTTGTTGTTGCTATCATTATATTATTATTATTATTATTATTATTATTATTATTATTATTATCTTTATCATTATCATTATTTTTATCATTATCATTATTATCTCTTATCATTTTCATTATCATTACTCTTGTTATTCTCATTTGTATTATTATTATTATTGTTGTTATTATTACTAGTACTACTATCTTCTTCTGCTTCTTCTTTCTTCTTCTCATTGTCGTCGTTGTCATCGTTGTTGTTGTTGCTGCTGCTGCTGCCTTTGTTGTCGTTGTCATTATTGCTGTTGTTCTTGTTAATGTGCCAGCAAGGCCTTGGGTCCGGATTCAAATCTTACAAACAGGCAAAAGAGAACACCCATCGCAAGCGTAGAGAAAAAGCATAAACTGTGTTTCGGATGAAGGAGAAGAGGGGACGGGGGGGAGGGGGGGTTCGAAAGGAATGACCCCAAGGGTTACGTCCCTTGTTGTCATGCAGGCTCTTTAACTCATCACCATCATCAATCCTCATCTTATCTTTTTTCCTTATTCCTCTTCTTCATTACCATCACCTTCTGCTTATTCTTGTTACTCGTTTCTTCGGGGTTTTTGCTTGTTTGTTTGTTTGTTTGTTTGGGTTTTTGTGTGTGGTGGTTGGTTTTTTAAATAAACGCTTCAGATTGCTTCTGAGTTCAGCGCAAGGAAGAAGGCCGCCTTCTTCCTTGCGCTGAACTCAGAAGCAATCTGAAGCGATCAAAGCTAAGTGCATTTTCGTTATTTTTTTCGCTTTTGTTTCACCTGATGAAGACCTAAGAGGTCGAAACACGTTGTGTTTTGTCTTGTGACTCGTTTGTCCACGTTTCTCTGGGCGGTTCGCTGACATTTATTTAAGATTTGTTTAGATTTCCGCCTGCAGTCGTTTCACTTTGCATCTAGATGTGGTTTTTGTTGTTTTTAGTTTCGTTTTTTTTTTTCTCCTTTTTACCATTTCTGTCTTTCTTCCTTTCTTTTTTTCTCTTTCTGGTCTTCCTTCTTATTCTTTTTTCTTTGTTGTTCCTCTCCTTTATTCCACGTTCTTCTTCTTGTCTTTCTTCTTCTCCTATTTCTTCTTCATCTTCTTCTATTTCTTCTTTTTCTTGTTCTTAATGTTGTTGTTGTTGTTGTTGTTTTTTTTCTTCTTCTTCTTGTTCTTCTTGATTTTTCCCCCCCTCTACTTTTGTTGTTGTTGTTATTGTTGCTATTGCTGCTGCTACTACTATTGCTGCTGTTGCTGTTTTTGCTGTTATTGCCATTGTTGTTTGTTGCCGTTGTTGTTGTTGTTGTTGTTGTTTTCCAACTGCTCCTTCCTCTTCTCCTTTCCCTTCTCCTCCTCATGATGATAATGATGATGATGGTGATGGTGATGATTATGATGATGATGATGATGATGATGATGATGATGATGATGATGATGAGACGAGAAGACAACGACGACGATGACGACTACGGTGGTGGTGGTGGTGGTGGTGGTGGTGGTGAAAAAAGCGAGAAGAAGAAGAAGAAGAAGAAGAAGAAGAAGAGGAGGAGGAGGAGGAAGAAGAAGAAGAAGAAGACGCGATGATAATGATAACGGTTATGAACAAACCAGAACCAGGCGACTGGCAAAAAAAAAAAAGAAAGATTTACCAAACCCGAAACTCCCGCGAGAGAGATTCCGTTGCAGGACCGCTACTTGTCGGTATGCCAAAGGCAGTTGGTGTCCGAGGTCATTTCCGATATGTTTGCTCCGCCAAAGAAGATGAAAGAGATCGTGAAACCCAGGAATATTCCAATGCAGAACAGACGATGCGCACGCCCTGAACACACGCAGAATATGTCATCAGAGAGGTAAAAGAAGAAGAAGAAGAAGAAGAAGAAGAAGAAGAAGAAGAAGAAGAAGAAGAAGAAAGAAGAAGAAGAAGAAGAAGAAGAAGAAGAAACAACAACAACAACAACAACAACAATAAAGCCAACTACTACTACTACTACTACTACTACTACTACTACTACCTCTCTACTACTACTACTACTACTACTACTGCTACTACTACTACTACTACTACTACTACTACTACTAAACTACAAGAAGAAGAAGAACAAGAACAAGAAAGAACAAGAAGAAGGAAAAGAGGAAAAGGAGGAGAAGGAGGTACAAAACGACGAGAAGAAAAAGAAGAAGAACGGAAGAACCATAAGCACAAGACCAAGAAGAACAACATCAAGAGGAAGAAGAGAAGAAGAAGAGGTGGAGAAGAAGAATATACAGGTATTGTTGTTGCTGCTTCTGCTGCTGCTGCTCCTGCTGTTGCTGCTGCTGCTGCTGCTGCTGCTGCTGCTGCTGCTGATGATGATGATGATGATGATGCCGACGATGATGATGATGATGCTAATAACGATTTTTTAGAAAGCTACAAAAAGCTTGGAAACACAAACTCCAAACAAAGTATGAAAATGGACTGAATGTTATAGGTATACTAGCCCAATATATTTGAGACACCACCGACCACAAGGGCAGTGAGGGGAGATCATTCGTTGTTCAATGTCAAGGGTGGGAGAAAATATGAACATCCAGACACACAGACTCACAAGACAAACTCCAAACAAGCAAATAATTGTTATTTAATAATACATTTTGACTTAAAAGAAAAGGAAAACGAGAGTGAGAGAGAGGTGCTGTAGCTATCGAGAGAGAGAGAGAGAGAGATAGAGAGAGAGACAGAGAGAGAGAGAATGCGAACGCGAATGTTTAATGCATGCATGTCATAGGCATCTTGCACAATGGTAGTAGGAGATATTGGGGATGTGGGTGGGGAAGGGAGTGGGTAGATGGCGGGAAAACAACAGCACGTACATACAAAATCACACCTTCTGATATACATATATACTTTCAAAGTAAATAATCTTAGCTCAGATACAATCTCACTCATTCAACATTACTATCCGGATCACCAAGCTCCTCATAACTCCGATTATGAGCGTTCTGACTTGGAAGAAGAAAACACACCACACTTCTACAGCTTTTCATATTACAGAAGCTATATCTAACTGATGACCATTATGTATTTCAAAGGCAGTTAACTGGGGTTTTTTTTTGTTTGTTTTGTTTGCTTGTTTGGTTGGTTGGTTGTTTTTTTTGTCTACGCTTAAGTGAGTGAAATATGTATTTTGCCACTGCACGAGAGAACTTTTTATCTACACCGTTCAAAAGAATTTCTAACGGAACATTAAGATAGAGACCAAGAAACCTGTCTCTTAAATCAGTATACAAAAGACATGCATGTATAAGATGTTTTTTCATCCTCATCCGCATTCATACAGTATGGGCAAAATATTGCGACGGGATTTTCACAAATCTCTCGGTATTGTTTCTTATAGGTAGTGCCCCAAGTTTTGCCTGTGTCAAAGCCACTCTAGGGCAAAAGATGTCCAGAAACTGAAAATAGCGACTAATTCCGAAACCACACACTGTGAAGATCTGTACAAGATGTGCTGTAAAGATCTGTACAAGATATATCTGTTTCTATCCCTAATCGATGCCGACCATTCTTGAACATTCATGTCAGCTAGCCTCTGTGTATTTTCTCAATGTGCTCTAAAAGTTGCAGACCCCGTATTTTGTTGAGTACAATGACACTGGCTGAATTTTGAAATCAAATATTTTAAAGAAGACTTCCCGAGACATTTCTTTGCAATTGTTAAACGCACGGCACAGAAGATAAAGAGCTTTCTTTTGTGTCAAGGTCAAGTGACCTAGGGGTTAGGAAGGAGACGGAGTAAGTGGCGGAGAAAGGCACAGTCGACACCCAAACTCCCGACACCAGGAAACGCAGGGGTAAATTCAAAAGAACATTTATTTCGACAACACTAACATAAATATTCTCATTCACACAGATATGGGACGAGGGAAAACTAAAGAAGAAAAGAGGACAGACGAGGAGCAAGTTCTGAGAAGGTGGGAATTAGAGAAGAAGGATAGATACCTATCAGAAACTATCTATTTAAGGGGACAAAGTAACCCCAATACACCTTTCCCCAGAACCCGGGTCACCCCGCCTATTGTTTGCCCTAAATCCCACTAATCGCTATGTGCCTCCAAGTAAAAGAAGAAGAAACGAGGAACACGCCTACACATTAATTCACAGGACAACAACACAATTCAATCCCTTTCGCACTAATGCCTTCCATACTCCACTCATTCAAAATAGTCATTCATACTATCTTGGCTGGCACACAGCTGCTTCCACGCCTTCCACACCACAGCTTAAAGTCACTCAGCTCATCTGTCACGGGAGCCCAGGATCCACGTCTCGCAGTAGATGCCTTGGAGGGCTGCTCCCCGGTGCCTGAGTCCGTCAGCTGCGTCGCCGGTTCAGGTAGTAGATGCCTTGGAGGACTGCTCCCCGGTACCTGAGTCCGACAGTTGCGTAGCCGGTTCAGGTCCCCGCTGCTGGCCCAGCTGCCAGTCGCCACGATAACCGAGCCAGCCTCCCAGCGACCTGCCTTGGTAGAAGGCGCTGGAATGCGCCGAAACCAAACCAAAACCAAAAAAAAAAAAAAAAAACCGCCCTGCGGCGAAGATCAGTGTCTTTCAGAGAAGTTCTCCACATAAAGCCTAAATGTGTTGGTGCAGTGAAGAAAGACATGAAAACAGTGTGTGCGAACCATTTATATTATCACTTAATTTCTCTATGTTAAAGTATAATTTGAAATCTACATTTAAATTTTAGAAAAAGATTTCCCCAGTTTTGTTTTTCTATGTGTGAAAATAGAAATTAACTCCCTTTATTTTCCCACAAAAAAAAAAATTTTAAATAAAGAACTCTCGTTCATCCTTTCATACGTCCATCCCATTAAAAAAAAAAAATATATATATATATATATATATCAAACATTAGGACAGACAGGACGAACAGGAACAGACAATACGAAAGGAGCGGGGCCAGCGCGGGCGTCGCGATGGGAGGTCCCTGTTTCCGACTTAATATTTGTCGGATGAACACCCTATTTACGTCCGCATCCATCTCGCATCTCTTGCGTTCTAAATTGCAAACATTTTAAAATAAGAATAATTTCCAACCAGTCAGGCACCAACATATCCAGCAAGACTTCTGGGCTGTCAGAAATCAACCATCCATATATCCTTCCTTGGTTAACAGCAGCGCCCAAAACCATTCTAGCACAAAGACAACCCTATAGTCCTGGTGCCACAAAAGATACGGAATTCTTTTTACAACCATGAAATGAGCTTCTCCTACCCCAGAAATCACTCAGGGATTGGGTAAAGGAAAACAGAAATAGAGTCGGAGTACATAAAACACAATTGGAACACTCCGATGGGCAGAAAACTATTCGAGAGCGCTTCGCTGACACGCCTCGACTACACACCCTTTTACAAGCAGGATGGAAAATGGATTAAAAAAAAAAAAAAACTTTCTTTTTTTTTTCCTCTCTCTTTAACTTGCGAAAAGGGCGGTTTCACAATAACAAAATACTTTTCTCTATATACAGAAATAATTCTTACCAGAACGGCGGGTGGTCAGAAAAGGAAGTGCCGGCCAGCCCCCAGTCTCGACGGAAGACGGGACTCGACCAACCAGTCCCCACCGAAAGGAACTTCAGGTCCTGGACGACCCAATGGAGAGGTAGCAGTGGGTAGGGATAGAGATCCCAACAGAAGACCAGCGGCTTCCTTCGGCCGAGCGAACGGCTAGGTCCCCCACTGCAGCGCTACAATGAAGTAGACAAAAAAGGCCCACTACCCAAGGATGGGGATCCTTACCACTCGGCTGCCAGCGAATCGAGTGCTTAATCAAAACCCAAGATCGACCAACTCAAGATTGCAACAAGTCTGAATACAGTTACAGTCCCACCCAGGGACATCTCGAGAATGCTAACTTGCCAGAAAAAACAGAGCAACACAATCCGGCCTGAAACTCTGGCCAGGTATCTAAAAGGAAAAAAAAAAAAAAGAAACCCACCCACGCGCACACGCGCGCGTACACACACACACACACACACACACACACACACACACACACACACACACACACCGCACAGCCGCGCGGCAACGCACACTCACACGCGCGCCGTATCATCTGTACACACGTTCGCTCTCGCGTGCCCCTCACATCAGCTTTTTTTTTTTTTAATTGAAGGGGACAGTCAAGTCAGAGGATGCTGCAACCCCACGGACGACACGCTTGAGAGCATGACCTCTGTCTCTCTACATCCACACAAGCTAAAACTGACACACTGCCTGTCAGCAACAATCCCTTATGTGTAAACTAAAGAATTTAAAAGGCGTCCGTGACACTTTGCCTTTTGTTATCATGTGCTCTATTCCAAAATTCACACTAAGCATGGTAGTAAATGTGAAACCCAGGTAACAATCGCTGTGACTGTCTCGATTTCTTCACCGTCATAATACCATTTTTCTCGTCTGCCTAAATAGCCTCCCTTCCTGAACACCAAGACTTTAGTCTTAGATTTGTTAAGATCTAATTTCAACCTACGACAACATGTTTTCAATGGGTTTAGTTGTGCTTGTAGACCACCCGGTGGTGTAGTAGAAACTAGAGCTACATCATCAGCAAGAACAAAATGAAGATCTCAATAAAGCTAGGAAGCAGTTGCACTCCATAGACACCCGTTTCATTGATGTGGTTGGCCAATTGGTGATGATGAAGAGTGAAAACGATGTCGGACTTAATCCACATCCTTGCCTTACACCAACAGGGTAGTCAAAGAACTCCGAAAAATCTTCATTGCATCGTACACACATGAAATGAGAGAATCATATATGGACTTCAGGCAACATCAAAATTTCCCCAGTATTCCTTCATTATACAAGGCCTGTAGCAATTTGTCATGGTGAATCGAATCAAATGACTTTCTGAAATCCACAAAGGCAACATAAAGTTTCTGACCTTTTGAACATAAACATCTGTGGACAATAGAGTATAAATTGAATATCTGATGAACCGCTGAATAATTGTTTCTAAAACCAGCTTGATTTTCAACAATTATATTATTTTCCTCTAACCATGAACACAATCTCTGGTTCAGAATTGAAGTAAAGCATTTACAAGTGACATTAGTCAAAGATACACCTCTATAATTATCAAGGTCATCTATATTTCCCTTTTTGAAATAGGCACTACAATGGCTTTCGACCATTCATATGGATATATATCATTATCAAAAATTTTTATCAAAAACACCGTGAGAAAGTAAACAATAGTTTGACCCACTGTTTTCAGCATTTCTCCAATAAAAATAACCTGTGCCACTTGCTTTGCCACATTTCATTTTCTTCAGTGCTTTTTCTACTTCGTGGTACGCAGTGACCCGATTCAGAGGATGCTCCTGTCTTTCTTTTATATTTATTGGGGGATAAGTTAGATTCTCTGTACAACCTTCCTTTAAAGAAATGTTCTTTTGAAAATGCTCAAGCCAATTCTGTGTTGTTATAGTATCACTCATTCTCATTTTATTCTCAATCCCAAACATTAAGACGGTTCCAGAACAGAGCTGATTTGTTTAAGTTAAACATAGTTTTTCAGCGTTTGCCTACGAAAACCTCGTTTATTGCATTTCAGCAACTTTTCATACAATCCACGTACGTTGTAATTTGAAAAGCTGACGGCTCTAAACATTAAACAGTAAACAAGTATGGTAACTTTTGCTCCCATAAGAAAACCTAACACAGAGTAACTTTTATTCAAGACTGGCACTGCCTTTTAAACTTGAATAAAGTCAAAATTTCAAAATGGAGCGACTGATGGCGGAGAACGAAGCAAAATTTAGAAAGAGTGGGGGTTAGTTGCCGCCGAGGACATTGACGAACAAAGTACAGGACAAGACACGATGCATTTCGACTGCTTGGGTCTTCTTCAAGTGAAAAAAAAAAGGGATCACATTTAACATTTAGGACAGTACAAATAGAGAACGAAGAGAGACTTATCTGATGTCCATGTGGTATGCTGTGAAGAATGGCCGACAGAAGGAAATGACAGAGGGGATTATGGGAGAGGAAGAGGGCTGGTGGTGGTGGGGGGGGGGGATGTTGCGTGAAGGGTGAAGGGAGGGGATGAGTGAGGCGATGGGGTTGTGTGGT
>JADBJO010021863.1:17500-28838 GCA_016801955.1 Conus betulinus
CGTGCACACCTGCTAAAGGAGGAGAAGGGGGTGGGGTGGAGGGTGAGGCAGGTGATAGTAAATGCAACTTCGAGCCCAGAAGAGTTGGGTTGAATATCGCGGCCATCACTACACCACACAACTGGAACACCAAGATGACCAGCGAAAATGACAGTTTTGTTGTTGTTTTTGTTGTTGTTTTTGTTCCCATTTTTGTTGTTGGTTGGTTGTTTCACTGTTGGGTGCCAACTTTTGATCACAAAGCATGTTGAAGGTTCATGTTGTGTGTGTATGTGTGTGTGTGTGTGTGTGTGTGTGTGTGTGTGTGTGTGCGTGCATGTGTGTGTGTGTGTGTGTGTGTGTGTGTGTGTGTGTGTGTGTGTGTGTGTGTGTGTGTGCAGCGAGGAGGGGAAAGAGAGAGGGTGGGGAGGGGGAAAGCGAGAAGGAAATATACCAGATGAATTTTTTCATGATAGAATACCCAAAACATATTGCCTTTCCAGCTTACTATTTTTATCTTGTTTGTTCGATTGGTTGGTTGGTTGGTAGGTGGTTAGTTGGTTGGTTGGTTGGTTGTGGATTTCTTTCGTGTGTTCGTCCAAGTCCGTGATTTATTTATCAGCCAGATAACAGCAGAAGCTAGAGACCTGTGTTGAAGATTACGTTAACTGTTTTGGATGTTTTGCATCTCCGTATAGTGACCAGTCTTTTTTCAAGCTCTCCCATATAGAAGAACAGAAAATAAATGAGTTATGAACGACCGTTGATGGCTTCGAGTCTCTTTGTACGAACCCCTGCTGTGTGGTTTGTATATGTTCCCATTGTTTTCGGAATATAATTGGTGCCAGAACCCGGGAGAAATGTGAACTGAAGGTGTCTGGTAAACTGCTGCTATTTGTGTATGCGGCTAAGAGTCCCAGGAAGTCTTCAAAATTTCATTGTGTTTCGCTTGAACATGTGGTCGTTCAGTCCGTTGAAGGCGGCTGCTGTCAGAGCACGTTTGGCGGCTCGTGGGTTGGGTTACGCGTTGTCACAGAAGATGGCCGAAATTTGTGAAAATAGTGAAGTGAATACTGTTGAACTTACTGACGCTATTGAGGAATTTGACAACAGGATTCGCATTTTGGATGAAGCACAGTTGGCGGTCGAGTTTGAAATTGAACTTTTGGAACTCAACAGTGACATTGCAGAAGCAGCTGATTTTCGTGCAGATGCAAGAGTGCCACGTATCAAAGCTGCTAAGTTACTTGCAACACGTAACAGTAAATCTGCTGGTGATGGTGGTGATGAATCCCATTCATCAAAGGGTTCCAGTGCCAATTATGTTCCGAAAACAATGGAAAAAATATACAAACCACACAGCAAGGGGTTCGTACAAAGAGACTCGAAGCCATCAACGGTCGTTCATAACTCATTTATTTTCTGTTCTTCTACATGGGAGAGCTTGAAAAAAAGACTGGTCACAGTATGGAGATGCAAAACGTCCAAAACTGTTAACGTAATCTTCAACAACCTGTTTCAATCAAACTTCGTCCAAGGGTGAAATGTGGGGGGAGGGACGAATCCATTCCAACTTTGAGGCCAATCTTTGGTACTAATCTAGACCAACGTGGATTCGAGTACTTCGTGATCATTTTCCCAAAAGTATTTAAGTTCAATTTCGGCAAAAGCAAACAAATCCACTTTACAAATGGTGAAAGGATGTAAAGAGGGGACTGACGTAACAACAATTAGTGACAAAATGAATTGAGAGCCTCTTCTAACGAGCCTTGGGGAAAGGATGGAATTAGGGTCCACTTGAACAAAACCCGGTGAAAAATGGAATGAGGGTCCATTTTAACGAACGTTGATGATTAGATGGAATAATGAATCTTGGTGATGAGACAGAATGAAGACCCATTTTCAACGTTGGTGCATGTCAAGAGATTTGATCTATACCGCCACCCAAACCCCTCAACGATTCTCTCTCTCTCTCTCTTCTCTCTCTCTCTCATAAGAAAATTTTTACCACATTTCCCTGAGGCCAGTCCTCATCTCCCATCCTGCCCTTCTTCTCCCTCCCTCCCCCTCTCTCTCTCTCTCGTCTCTCTCTCTCTCTCTCCCCGACGTGTGTTTGTCTGGACTTTGTCGCAACATGTACAGCGAGCAGACTTTCAATTTCACGTCATGTGCCACCTGCATGGGCATGCCCTGTGGAATTTTTGATATCTTAATCATTCAGCTGGTTTCGGTCACGCGCTACTGCTCTCTCGCACGTGTGATTCACGAGGCAGTTTGCGTAACTTCACACCTCGGTGTCGAAGGCTGAAAACCTCCGAGATCCGAGGGGCTGCCGTGGTTTGACCCAAACTGCACTGTGTCACACTGCTCATATTGAGAAGTCGTCTGTCTCGAAGACAATGGTGTTATTCAGTGGATCAGCCAGTTGAGTTGCAGTGCCTGCTGTGGCTGAAGAGCCCGATCCTCGAGTGGAAGACTCTGTTGCAGTTGCTGTGGGTGGAGTCCACACTTCTCCGATCAAACAAGATAACCCCCACCCCTTCATGTTCTGCACTTCAATTGACTATCATATTCCTCTGATAAACTGTCATTGAGAGAGATATCAGAAACGCCTTGTTTAGCTCGATTGTCGAAAAGAGACACAGAACTAGATCAAATTGACAGACTCACCACAGGCCAAAAGATGGAGACAGTCCTTTTACGGTGTGTAAAACTTAGACCTGGTGTAGACCAGAGAGGGATTTTTCTTTTATCTCCCCATTACCTGTGGGTCCTGTGTCAATTTTCGCTGATTGATGCCCCCCCCCCCCCCCCCAGAAGAACAGTAAACGGCATCTAGTACTAAGTCTTTGAGACCATGCACTGTTTGCATTTTTGCCTTAAATTTCAACAGGACAATCTTCTACTCATGCTTGGTGGAATTGATGGAATGATCACTGAAAACTGTTGATTGTCAAAATGTTTCGTAGTAGGTGACTCCAATCAACATGTGGACTGGATGAATACCAGGACCTAATTATACCACTTGAATACTGGACTGCTTTGAAAAACAATTACCCTTCAATTGTTCAGCCCTTTTTCATAGTCTCATATCACACGTTAAAATCCACTCGACAAGTGAGTGAAGAAACCAATGTAGAGACAAAGAAGTCATCGTAAAGGTGATGCATTTATCTTAGTCTTCATATGCAGGCTGAGACGTCTCATTTTCCATCATGTCAGAGATTAAATGTGAAGACTCTTCAAGCCGGAAACTCCAAACATTCATCTAGAAACTAGGTCCTGTAACCTGCGCAGAGCCTGGGACCCTGGTGCATTCATGGCAACTGGCCTGCGCAGGAACGAGTGTCTATGCTTACACATTGTGGGCCTGCGCAGGAAACGAGAGTCTATGCTTACACATGCGACCCTGTGAAGGAAACAAGAGTCTATGCTTACACACTGCCAGCCCTGCGCAGGAACGAGAATCTATGCTTACACATTGCTGGCCTGTGCAGGAACGAGAGTCTATGCTTACACTTGCTGGCCCTGTGCAGGGACAAGAGTCTATGCTTACACATTTTCTGACCCTGCGCAGGTACGAGAGTCTATGCTTACACATTGCTGGCCCTGCACAGGAACGAGAGTCTATGCTTACACATTGCTGGCCCTGCGCAGGGACGAGAGTCTATGCTTACACATTTCTGGCCTTGCGCAGGTACGAGAGTCTATGCTTACACATTGCTGGCCCTGCACAGGAACGAGAGTCTATGCTACACATTGCCCAGTGGACAGCCGACCTCATCAAGAGGTCTACATCAAGTGGTGATATGATTAGAAAATTCCAACTATGAGGTGAAATGTTTAGTATATTGTGTATTTAGCTGTCAATACATTAGTAAATGTATGTTTGAGCATGGTATAAGCCCAGGGCTTGTTGTTGTTCATTTGTACTGACAATTATGATGGTATCTGTTTACTGTTTCTTAAATTACTTGTTTCTTAAAGTTATCTTACCCAAGTGGTGACATCAAAGGAAAAAAGGAGAAAGAGAGTCTTGAGCCTCTCCCAGTGGGCAAGTTTTAACCAGCAAAGTCCGCATGCATCACTGGAATCCTTTCAGATCAAAGAGGCATTCCATGTCCACTCTTTATCTTTTTTTATGAAAACAGACAAGCCTGAACTAGCCCCGACTGACTTTCTTTGATGATTTACAAAACGCCATCTTAGGTAAAGTTGAGTGAACAGACCGGTTCTCAAGCGCAGATTTTAAACCTGCAAGTGGTTTCGCATCGCACTCACAGTCTCTGATCACTCTCACCACTTCACTATGTCACTGGCTCTTCTCTGTGGCAAGAAAATATAGATATACCTCTGTATCAGGAAAAGGAAAAAAGGATGAGTAAGCAGGCTGACAATCATGTGAAGCAAGAAAAAAATAATGAATGGATGGGTACAGGTTTAGGACAGGTAATAAAATTTGGCAAACCGGATTCTCCCTCGCCTCGACCCCACTTCGCCCATCCCTGCATATGAGAGAGAGCGCGAGTGAAGGGAGGGGGGGGGGGGGAGGTAGGAGGGAGAGGAGAGCAAATACTGGTGCATGTATGTGTTGTTTTGTGTTTCCGTGTGTGTGTGTGTGTGTGGGTGTGTGTTGTGCGCGCGCGCGCGCGCGCGCTCGCGCACGCGCAGCACCGTTACCTCTGTGCGCGTGTTCGTGTTTATGCTTGTGTGTGGTATATTTTGCCAGTGCGTGTGGCATCTGAGTGAGAGAGAGAGAGTTGAGAAGAGAGAGAGATGAGAGGGGGGGGGGCAGACAGACAGAGACAGAGACACAGAGAGACAGACAGAGCAAGAGGCCGAAAAAGCAAAACATTCGCGTGACGTTGTGTAAGTCTATTCCTGTATGTATGCGGATGTCTGCGTGTGTGTGGGTGCGTCAATGTGGAGTGCACGATATGCGGTACGTATCTGTAGAAACTCACTTACACGCTCTAGATATGCATATGGGTTTTCAAATGGGACCTCATCTTTTTCTTTGTAACAAGCCTCTGCCCCTTCTCTTTCCAGTAAATACACAGATATACTCACTTTTCATGTCTCAGATCTATCTCTGTCTTGCCTGGAGAGATATACAGACGCAGTATGTTGTCTGGAAACACTTATTTCCTGCCGCCAGAAACCAAAAACCAACACATCACGAAAGCACCATAGGTATGCGGGTCACTTCAAAACCGACGATTGCGCGCGGTTTGAAATTGTGAAGAACCATTGTAATGAAAACCGTGGTTGCACGCGCGGAATTCCCTCTCGAGATCGAAGCTGAAAGATTAAGAGAAAGGTTAGAGGGTATGTTTCGATTATTTTCTTGTTTAACAGTCAGCTCGTGCTTTGTTGTTTAGGATGGTGTTAACATATGTATATATGTAAGTTTGGATGTGTGTGTGCACGCATGTGATAGAAGCGTGTAGCGTGTGCGCGTGGTTCGTTTGTTTGCGTGCTCTCTCTCGCTTCTCTCTCTCTCTCTCTCTCTCTAGGGGACCTGTGACCGGTTTTTTTTTCCTGCGATTGCAGAAAGATCTGTTCCGTACTTGACACAAAGATGGTTGGCGGATGATGTGGAGTATCTATCATTGTTCGATATATCATCTGGGGGTCATGACACAGCGGTTGATTTGCTGATGCAGGTGCCTGTTCTGTTGATAGAAAGTATGTCGAGGGCTTATCTTATCGCAGTGGAGAATTTCGTTGCAGCTGTCCAGACTGTCAGCCTGGTTTCTTTCATCAACGCGCAGAGGTCGTACATAGTTCTTGGCTCCCTTAGGTCTTCGAATTTAGGGTTCAATCCGAGAGTTTCGGGGACGATTAACCGGGTTTCTTCTGCGTACCTGCATTTAGTAACAGTATTTGTTTTTGGTGGTGTTGTTAAACTAAAGATCTGAAGTTTATGAAAACAAAAAGCAACTTGTTTTTACGGGACATACCATCACTTGCTGACGGAAAACACATAGTGGTAGACTGGGAGATGCTTCTGGCCAGGGCCACAAATCTTTGTCAATCTCCGCATTGTGAATAAGCGTAAAATGTCCATTGTCTGCGTTGTCGGACGTGTTGCTAGATTATAGGAGTCATATTCACTTCCCGTTACAATTCTTTTTTGATGATTTGTATTTTTATATGGCAAATGAGCTCGACTGAGGAGGATGCCACAGAAGTGACCTCTCATAAAACACACAGCATGAAGCAAACTAACGTGTCTAGCCATTTTAGCATCTCTTAAACAATCACAAAAGAGTAAAAGCAGTTCGACGCAATTGATTGCTTCACAAAGGGTGAATTTTAATTTCCCCTCCCTCCCGTTAAAACAAAACAGTCAAACAAACAGAAACATAAGGAAGCCACTCCAGATGGAAACGAAAAGTAATTGAATCGTTACTTTTGGTTAGCTGATGCTTTTTTGCAGATGCAAACAAGGGAAAAGAAACCCAGGCAACTGGAAAAGAAAGCCTGCAGATAACAGACCAGTGGTAGCCTTACGACAAATACAAGTTCCGGTGCCGGTGATCCGTGCAACCCCAAAGCTCATATGGCCTTTGTTGATATGCAGTATCATCCGTGGTGTAGTGGAATCGGCAGAGGCTAAAATCAACGAAGACATAAGGAAGTGGCTTCGTGTTTCACCTGTCCCAATGATGTTGCACAGCACTATCGCCAAGCTAAGCTGAAGGCTCACCTTGAACTGCATCTTCGAGGAGAACATAAATGGAAAGATTGTTTATCGTGCTTGGGACTCGGGAGACAAAGTCTGTAGATCAATCTGCCCAAACTAAAGACCGAAAGAGATGGGAAGTTCTGGGGGCAGGGGCGTGGCGAAACGAACCCCTCAGAATCAGGGAAATAATAGGACATACTCGGACCAAGAGACAGAGGGTCTGGAGTCAACCAGAACTGAAATGGTGGCCAAACACAAAGGGAAGTCATGACCGACATAGTAACACAAGGTTTAAGAAACGTAAGATGCCAAGTTTAATACAAAATGCCAGTCACCCAGGCCACAAAGGCAGTGTGCTGTGTGGGAAAAACGCACCTCAAGGAAGTGTCAACTGGATATTAAAATGTGCCACACGATCACTCTAAGGACCAGTGTCATCCTAAGACCTGCACATTGCCTCCTACCTCTCAGTCTCAAACCTAGGACATGGGAGAATTCAGAGGACTCTAATATCCGCTCACATGTACAAGATTAAGACGCATGTTAGTCTAGCTACTAGCATGAGAGCACCTGGGCCTCAAGCGGAAGTCCACGCCACGGGGGCTGCAGCGAGGGGATTTATAGGCTCAAAAGGCTGTAATCTCATTTTGACAGCACGTAGGTTCTGGTGGGAGAGAACGAGATCTATAAAGCTAATATAGAGACAGCTGAATAGAATGTCATCGGGGATCTTATCAAGGCGAGACACAATGGATTTTATAGGGCTTAATTTCCAAACTTAAAACAGGTGCCAAAATATTGATGTGGGGTAAGATATACGCGTGCAAAGGCAAACCCCTTCAGACGCCCACCCATAAAAAAAAACTGCGGGTTGAATCCCGGCTATGCCAGGAAAAAAACAAAAACCAGTTTTTGACAGCAGAGGGGCATGCAGGTATCATGACTCGGATTTAGCCCGGGCCTCTTTAGTACGGAATGAGTCCAGGGCCATGACACTTGTCTGAGAGAGATGTTGTTCTTTGTAGATCTGCTGTCAAGCTCTCCTTACAATGTTCTCCTCCTTATGTATATCTGAATGCTGATTTAGACATTGCAGGGAAGACCAGTGACATAATTTACAAGAGGAGGTCAGCAGTTACATGGATGGAAAACAAAATAAGAGCGGGGGGGGGGGGGGTGGGGGGGGAGGCGAGAGTGGAGACGGGGGGAGGGTTGTGATACTCTTGTGTCGACTAAGGCCGCACGTGGCTAAGGTGGGGGGGGGGGGGGGGGGGGAGGGCAGTGGAGAGAGCGGCAAATGCCGTTTGTGTCATGGGTAAGGAGGGTGGGGGTGGAAGATAGCCGCCCGGCTCCGTGGGAGGGGGGGGCAAGGTCACAATTACATGGAAAGTTTTATGCGGCGTAGTTTGCCCAGTGTGCGGAAAGGAGGGGTTGAGAGGGGAAGGGAGGGTAGGACGATAAGAACAAAACGCGGAGCGCAGTAATCGACGAAATTTTCTCTTGTCCGAGCATAGCGGGGAGTCGGTGGTTTCACACTGTTCTAAGAGAGAAGAAAGGGGGAGAGGGGGGTGTTGAGAGGGCCTGTCTAGGGGCCTCGATTTGCAAATCGATTCTTTTTTGTTTTTGTTTGGGGCTTTTCGGTGGGCAGGATCGGATGGGTTTGGCAACATTTCGTTACGGCTGTCCACCATGGGAACACACCCATCATGGTATAGATCCTGTCTGTTCAACATCCAATGTGGTTGTTTCCATGTTTAAATTTAATCCTCTTGTAATCTTTCCAAACAGGAGCGATCTTGTCCCTTGACCTCTTATTTAATGCCGCCCTGGAGTGCATGCTTTCATCACCTCATCACCCCTATGAACACAGTGCAAGTTGCAGCAACACAAAAGACAGCAACAGTGCACAAAAAAAAACTGCGTCCAAGGTTGGTGAGCAGGACACCCCGAGCTGGTTTGCTGGTTCGCAGTTTGCGGGACAATACTTCTCTGGTCTCAGACCCGCATCTTTTGGCCGCGTTTCTTACCTTGCAAGGATGGCTAATACCGTCATTTACCTGACCATCATATCATATTTCTCCAGTGGGTAAGCTTTGCGCTGAACCCCATCCACACAGTCCCCCCTTTCCTTTTCCCTCTCAGCACTCACTCTCTCTCCTCTCTCTATTAGCCTCCATTCCTCTTCCCCCCGCAGGATTCGTCGTTTGGCAACCCCCACAACGAACCCACCACCGGCCCTTATTTTTCTCCAGTCCCACTCACAACCCACTGTTGTCAACTGCCCCACTCCGTCACCTCTCCAACATAACCCCACTCCAATACTCCAAACTGCTCCTGGGTCAAATAAAAAACCACCCACTCCAACTCTCCCAATCCGAAATCGCTCCTCTTTTTTTTCCTCCTCTCCACCATCCTACAACAGCCTAACAACCCGCCCCTTCCTCCTACCCCCTCTTTGCTTTTTTTGCCATTTCTCGTTTTTCCTCTCCCCTCCCCAACCATTGCTATGTAGAGTTCACAGGGCTTTTTTTTGTTTTGTTTTTTTTTTTTGTTTTTTTCCGTTTCTGCTGTCTTCTTGTTATTTCTTTTGTTGCTATTCGTGTTGTCCTTTTTTTTCTTTATTTTTTCGGCGGATCATTGCTTCTGCTTCTAATCCTTCTTTTCCCCTCTGCTTCCAAGTTCTCTTTCTCTTCTCCAGTCCTTTTCCACCATGTAATTTCTCCGTCCTCCCTCCCTCCTCCCTTTCCTCTTTTCCCCGATCCACCTTTCCCTTCCTCTTTCCTCCCCGGCCTCCTCCTTCTCCTGTGTCCCCTCACCTTCTCCTCCTCCGCTTACCTTCTCCACGTAGCTTCTCAGATTCCTGCCTCCTGTGTCTTCTCTTTTTCCTCTTCTGTTTCATGCCCTTTCCCCCCGTCGCGCCACCCTCTTCCTCCTCCTCCTGCCCTCTCCCTTCTCTTCTTCTTCTTCTTTCTCTCTGCCTTCTTGTTTTATTTCTCCCCTCCTCTCCTCTTCCTCTCCCTCCCTGTGTGTTCTTGGGGGGACGAAAACTTGTTTTTAATGATTCTAGGAATCTTTTTTTTTTTTTTTTTTTTTCCCAATCAGCGGGGTAATACTATGATGTTTCAAAAAAAAAGCAGCATAAGCTCACCTGCGTTTTGGTTTTCCTTAGATGAAAGTCACAAGTGTATCAGCATGTAATAGACAACAGAAAATGGAATACTGAAATTTAAACACTGAATTCGGACAGTAAGCAGTCAGGTGAGCATAGACCTCCACCATGGTTAAAAACAAAAAAAGTTTCCCACTTTGCAGAAAGAAAGAAAGAGAATATGAAATCAATATGCTGTCTGTTTAAAATACTTTTGAGCTGGATTTTGTCCTCAAAAATTTTTATGGAAATCAGTATTAAGGTCACACTTCCATCTATTCCCCAGTTTGGTTCAAATTGGTTGTTTTTTCTGGTTAGGGTTTGGGGTTTCATCCTACCTTGACAAAACCGCCGAAAACACGGCGTAGTCCCGTAGGATAACAAGTAGTGTTTCATGGGGGTGTGGGAGTAAGCCGCCGACGTGAAGATTTCATAAAGGTTGGCTGCAGGCGCATGACCGACCGCTTGGGACAGTGTTTCAACGGTTCGTACCCATGCCTGCATGTGATGCACCTGAGACTTGTTTTAGGTTAGGCCAGGCGTTTGTGAGTGATTCGGTTACTTTGGTGGCTTTGGCTGCTGCAGTCAGTCCCTGCCACGAGGCCCGCACTGCATAATTCGCGTTATGATAACGTGCATAGTGGCAGGGATATGGATAAGTAAGTGCATTGTACGTACACTCTAGGCGGCTTTCCTCGCTTCTCCGAGAATAGGGAGTGGAGAGGTGTGGATTGATGGGGTGGGGGGGGGGGTAAGCAAGGTTAGAGTGAAGAGAGCGAAGGAATTAGGAGATAGAGAGAGAGAGATATCGAGAGAGCCGATTTGTTGTCTGTTGTGTGTGTGTGTGATAGAGAGATAGATAGAGAGATAGAGAAATAGAGAGAGAGAGAGAGATAGAACCGTTCCCCGCGCATACGCGTACACGTAATAGACACCCACTCATGCACACACTGGTCCGCAAGCACTCCTGCTCGCAAGCACTCGGTCTCACGCACTCGTCTCCCCTCCCGTTCTCCTCTCTCCAGTCGCGCTCCTCCGCCCTCCGCGGCGTCTCCTCTCTCTCCTCCCATGTGTGGCTCGCTCCTCGCTCGCCTCACAACAACACACGACCACCACACACACACCACCCACACAACACCACACACAAAACATGCCATAGATATTATATACACCCACCACACACACACCACACACCCAGCACCACACTACACCACACAGAACAGATATTATATGATATATATATATATATACTATATATATATTAATATATCCGCGCGAATACCGCAACAGCGCATGGTTTACACACGCCCATCTTCATGAACGCAGGTAGTGAATGTGTGTCTTTTTTATTTTTATTTTATTTTTAATTTTCACTACTGCTTGAACCCTAGAAAAAACCCAGACCTTACAAGATGAATAACTCACAATTCAGAGATACACAAATGAAAATAAATTAATTTGAGTGTCAGTCTGTGCTGTTTAGAAAACAAAATCAAGACCAGGAGCATTATAAAACAGGT
>JADBJO010021864.1:0-28835 GCA_016801955.1 Conus betulinus
AGGCTATAGCCCATTGTGAAGGGGTGGGTAATCCGCAATTTACAGAATATCAATTATCATCATCAAGACGAAAATGAAATGGGGAAAGCAAGTACATACGCATGGAACAATACACAGTACGTAGACTTTTTTTGTGCTTCATGAGAGAGAGAGAGAGAGAGAGAGAGAGAGAGAGAGGAGAGAGAGCGAGGAGAGAAGGAAGAGAGAAGTTCAACCCTGCAGGTACGAGCTGTTTTGTCAATGGGAAGATCAACAAAGCACAGCACTTTTCACCCGACTCTTGAGAAGTGCAATAGCAGACTACAGAGGACCGCCACCTCTCAGACCTTACTGTGGAGTCTTCATGCCTGAACGTCACGCAGGGACACGGGAAGATTTACAACGTGTGGGGACAGACGTCAAATAAAAGCCAAAACTGTTGCGCTTTGTGAATTCAAAACCAAGAACCTCATCTAAAATTCTCCAATCAGAAATCGGTCCGTTTCCCGCCTTACGGTCACGCGGTCTTTCCGGTGTCTCACGTGACGTGCCCCTCTGAGCGCTGGTATGCAAACGAGTCACATGTGACGCACGAGTTCCTGGCGTGTGACGTACAAAGCGATTGTTTGGTGAGCTCCTTGCTGGAAGCATGTGAGATGTGCCTGTCTTTCTTTGACCATCCCGCGCCCCCCCGTCCTTCGCGTGCAAGAATCAGATAGAGGAAGTGCCTTACATGTGGGTGTGTGACCACCGACCTGACTGCAGTGATCACAGTGATGAAAACTTCTGTGTGCACCCCCGTGCATCTCGCACCTCACCTTCGACTGCGAAGAAGAGTACAAGCATCAGGTATGTGGCAGTCAATGGTGATGTCCTTTGTGTTACAAAACAGAGTAGAATAGTCTCATAGTGAGGTGACTGCAGACGGAAATAGTGTTACAAGAAATGACTAGAATAGTCATTCAGCAGCAAATAACGAACTGGTTCCCGATCACCGTTACAAATATACGAGTTTCGTCTAAACTATTGTCAACTTGATGCATGGGCTATCTAGTTCCCCAAGACACCCCCACCCCCCACCCCTTTGAAGTGATGTAGGTCTGTAAGGTACCATCTGCCAACATGAAGGCGTTTTTTTTTCCACTGTGTCCCTTCTGTCTCAATATGATGCCAGTAATGTCCACTGATTCAGCTTTATAGTTGAAGACAAACAAAGCAAAACAATAACAAAATAAACAATAACAACAAAACCTATTGGCAATGCCTTTCATGACTGCTTTTTAAACTGATCGATAATTCATGTCCCCAAATGTCACCCTGGCCTTCCCATGATATCCAGTTATGTTTAGATTCTTACACAGACACTTCGTGACCTCAGTGATGCTTGGTGATGTAAATTGATAGGGACGTGTCTCGTGATTGAAACTGTCCATTCTGGATCTCCTCTGCCTAACTGTAGGACGTCCAGCCTCCATTGTGCCCAGGTCTTGGACGGTGACTCAGGGCAGCACCGTGTATCCATTTCTGAAATTGAAAATGCGGTCACGATCTTGATGGAGCGAGAGGTGCATGCGTCCCCTACCACACACTATGAGTACATCCACTGATGTAAATATACGCACACAGTGAACATGTGTGGACTCAAATGAGAAGAGTTTGTAAAAAAAAAAACGTTCTTTTTACAGATCAAACCACACTTAGCTAAATGCATTAACAATCGAATGAATGCAGAAGCAACCGCGTCAACATCCGAGTTGTCTGTCTTAAAGAAATTTGTAACAAAGAAAGGACAAAAACAAACACCAATATAACGAAGGAAGCATTCATTTCACAGATGAAACCACACTTCATCTACCTGCATTCACAATCGAATGAATAAACACAAGCAACCGCGTCGACATTCTAGTAGTCTGTCCTACAAATTTAGAAAAGCCCCCCCCCCCCCCCCAAAAAAAAAAAAAAAAAGGGAAAAAGAAAAAGAAAAAAGGAACCATTTGTTTCACACATCAAATCACCCTTCAGCTACATGCATTCACGGTCGAATGGATAAATACAGAAGCACTTGCATCAACATCCTGGCAGTTTGTCTTACACACACTCACACACACATAACACAAATAAACCATAACATCAGTATCGCTTGTCTGCCATGAAGTGGAGCTCTGTCCGACTTAAGGTCCACAGAATATTATTTCTATCCTCAACGTAAAGCTGATGATGATGGATTCTCCCATCGTTCCCACAGACGCTGTATGGAATGGAGTCCTGCAAGGATGGGTCCTGTTTTCTCAGATTCCTCTTTTCCTGGATGGTGGCCATTCTGTTCTGCTCGAACATCTTTGTGCCCTGGGTACATCGTTGCTTCCACTGTGTTCTGTCAAGGGCAACATCTCAGGAAAGCAGTGTTGATGTTGCAGCTTCTGAGGCTGGCTTCAAGGTGTCTTTGTATCTCTTGAGAGGCCTTCCTTGGTTACGTTGTCTTTCCTTCAGTTGTCCGTAGAGCAACATATTTGGAATTTCTGCTGTCCCCCTTTGGACGACGTGTCCTGTCCATCAGAGCTGGCTTTTGATGAGTGTACACTCAGTGCTGGGTAGGCCAAACTTCTGGACCTATAGCTTGGACACTCTTGTCTTCCTGTTGAATGCTGCAGATCTTGTGCAAGCATCGACGATGAAACTGTTTGAGTTGTTGGATGTGTCAGCAGTACGTGGTCCAAGTGTCACAAAATAGAGGAGAGCTCTCAGAAGCACAGGTCTGTACACGCTAACCTTTGTGCGCAGTTTGATGCCATGGTCTTGCCACAGACTCTTTGAGACTCTGCTAAAAGCAGACCTGGCCTTTGATATGAGCAACAATACTTCTGGATCCAGAGATCCGTTGCTGCTTACAGTACTGCCCAAATAGCAGAACTTGTCCACAGTTTTGATCTCTGTGTTGTTGAAGACGACAAGTGGTGGTAGGGCACTGCCAGCTCCGGACAGTCAAGGTCGGAGCATGGCCTCGGTCCCACCAGGACGGATTGTAAGTCCGAAGCGTTGACATACCCTTGCAAAGCGATATGTGATGCACTGGATGTCTTCAAGGGAGTGCAAAGTCAGTGCACTGTCATCAGTAAAGACGAACTCTCTCAGAAGGGCATCAAATACTTTAGTCTTGGCCTAAAGTTGTCGAAGGTTAAAGAATTTACCATCTGAATGAGCCTGTTGATCTCTGGGTCGTTTTGATCAATCTAGTCTCCATGTTTGTGCCCAACAAAGTCCAGGGTGTCAGCTGCAACGTTGTACAGGGATTCTTCTGAGGCTTTCCATTCCTCGCCAGTGTTCGACAGACATTCCTGAATCCATACTTGCAGATGTCTCTGCAGTTTGCGCTCTCTCTCTCTCTCTCTCTCTCTCTCTCTCTCTCTCTCTCTCTCTCTCTCTCTCTCTCTCTCTCTCTCTCTCTCTAAACGCACGTACAATAGAAATAAAAACATATTATCTATCTATCTATCTATCTATATTGATCGATCGCTTTATTTGTCTATCAACACAAATAAAACAGAGATAAAAATGGCCAGACTCATCAAAAATATTCCCACTAGTTCGACCTTCCAATGTCTCCTTCAGGGACTTTCAGGACATAAACATTCGAGTATTCCAAATCAGAGATAATCTACAGTGAACACAGACACTCTTGAGCAGCATGTGTCGATAACACATTCCCACCTTCAGAACGAAGCACAACTTGAAATCCAGAGCTTGCAGCAGTCTGCAGCGCCAGAAAAAAAGTTAAATAAAAATCCACCAACACTTACTGAGGGTGAAAAAAAAAAACTGGTTAAGAAAGCTAGGATTAGATATTCACCTGGTACCCAAAAGAATAGCCTGTCTGCTGTATTGGAGATCTCCCAATGTCTTTTGAGTGGCTCCATAAAATGATGGGATCAGCTCGGAGGAAACTGAAAACCAGCGACCAATGGGTGATAGCTGGTGGATTATACCCCCCCCCCCCACCCCTCATCCACCACCACCTCCTCACCACCCCCATGCTTTTTTTCTGAAACATAAGTTTGGAGAAGTCTGTTAGTGCTACGCCTTGTCCATGACGGTTAATTATTTAACAAGTGATCCTGCCAGCAGGCTATTCAGAAATTTAGGTATGTTAAATAAGAAGAGAGCAAGCTTACAATATCATGTGACCTTCATGGAAGTTTTGGAGTCATCTTCATTGCCTCATAATAAATAAAACATCAAAGATATACCCTCTGGCACTGGTTGAAATTCCTTGTAACAAAAGGAAGTGCAAATGCACTAATCCCCAGCTTAATAAACTTACTGTCTTCAAGGATACGTTTTGCAGTGGCCCACGGGAGATATATTTTCTATGACGGGTATAGTCTAATGTGCCTCCCTCAGAGTGTTAGCTCAGCTGGATTCTTTCTTTCTTTTCTTTTTCTTTTTGAAAATCCAGAATATTTGGTCGTTGTTACGGATGGAATGGGTCGTGTCTGCAGGTGTCTGACTGACTCTCACACAGAAATTATGGATGCATGCACAGCTTTTCCAATTCACATACACACACCCACTCACCCGAACATTGACAGCCAGGCAACAGAACAACACTTTTTTTGTTTTATGCTGCCCGAGCCATCAGACAAACCTATATAATAAATGCAAGATCATCAAAAGTCGGCACGCCAACCATGAGGACGTACACAACAAAATATATCTAAATATAACTAGCTATCTACTAGCGCTGCTGATTCCAACGACGACGACGTAGACGATGACGACGACGAGACGATGAAGAGGACGAAGGACGACGAGACGATGAAGATGATGAAGACGACGTCTGCAGCGTCAAGTTCGACACAAGATTTACAAAACTTCACAGAGCTGTGGCTCAAAAAATCACTAGCACACTCATGGCGTCTCTGCCAGCGACAAAGTGACAGTCTCACACAGGACTGTGGCTCACACACAGAAAACACAGAACACAGCGACGGCTAGCCAACAGGTCGCTGGTTCAACACTCGGGAGTGGCGCTCTGGCTTGGCAGCAGTAGCGTCTCCAGCCAACTGGCTCAGCGGGTAGTCGGTCCCAGGTGCAGTGGCAGGTAGGGTAGTTGTCGGCACTCAGGCCGGCCTCTCGACACCGACACAGGGTGGAGAACAAGGGGGTAGACACAGCTACGGCTCCTGACCCTCAGAGAGTGTCAGCCAGTCCCCTTCAGTCCAGGGGAACACTTCTACCTGTGGGAAACTGATTAACTACCTTGATTGTCATGGCTACTACTCCTTACAATTATGACTACATTCATATTCATTAGCCACATCACATTTTGCTAGAACTGGGACAAACGTCGGCAACACTAAAACATTCCCTTTTTTTCCGGAAAATCAGCACTACACAGGAAAGGATTTCAATAAAAACCTTTCAGAATCTAATTTTCCAAATTGGGAAAAAAAATTCCGACCTAGACCCCTCTCAAATAAACCATGAATACAATTCATTACACACAATTAATGATTACTTTTCATCAAAACTATAAATGTCACCACAAAAATGTTCATTTCTTTTCTTGTAACACGACAAGAATGTTCATTTCATTTCATATAATCACAGATTTTAAAAGTTTTTTTCCCCAGAAGATTCGTCTACTTCAGTATATGTAAGGGAAAGATTTCCACACACTCTTGTTTACCAACACACAAACTATTCAATATTCATATCAAGAGTGAATTAAATACTCATCCACATCAAAATCAAAAACTAAGCATTATGAAGTCTCTGTCGCTCACTCTGGCAGCTTATTATATATATAGCATCAAAACTCTCCCTCTTTTCGCAAACCACATCAAACCTTTTTTCATCATGAAGTTCATAACTAGTTAAGTCACAGAATAAGCAATATCTCTTTTTTCTCTCTGAAGACCACTTTCCTTAACACTCACTTCCTCTATTCATGTTTTCCAAAAATATTTTCGTTTTGCTACCCTATCAAGTCATAGGATAACAGAACACAACATTTTTTTTTCTAAACAAAACCTTCACAGTGCGCTGAGGAAGTTTCAGTCGTTCCTAAACGGGGATACGGTTTCGGTTTGCTAATAAATAGACACTGAATGATAAATACCTGACTGCCACCCAAAACAGATTGGAGTCCCTCTTCAGCTTCTGGATTAGCTGCGTCGCCGGAATCACTGCAGAGACTGCCTAGCCGGTTCAGCTCACCAAGGCTTTAATGGTGCATAGGTGAGCAGCAGTCAGGTAAACTGTTCAACCAGCTTCTGGACGACTACCTTCTGGTTAGCCCGGTTGCACAACAATTTGTGACTGGACGGGAAACGGTCCATCACATTTGTGAATGTTTGTTTTTGCACCCCGCACAAAGGGGTTTCATGTAATTTCTTCCTGAGGTTAAAAGAAAAATGCAATGCTGAACTCAGACAGGATTCTGAACGTAGCCAGACATCATCAAAAGTTACAGTATTAAGGTTTATTCTTTAACTGGTGAGGAATGTTCGAGTGCAAACAGTGGATGTCAGCATAACAGAAATGTGAAAAATCCACAAATTTACTGCACACTGTGAAATACCAGGAGCAAATGTTCCTTTTGAAAAAGGTCAGTCTTCCTAGAAATAATATTATAATTAAATGCACAGTCTTAAAATTTTCGACCGGAATATTACTACTTAGTTATAATAGATGGATGGGGGGGTGGGGGGGGGGGGGGTGAAAAGAAATGAGAGTTTTCCAATGATTTCACATGTACTGGCTAGAGATTTTGATGCGGCTCATGCATAGACAGAATCTGTTGAATGTTATTGATCATAAAATGTTAATAGTTGTTTGGACCACAAGAAGAGAGAAAACCATAATAGTTAACAGTATACTGGAACAGTTAAATGACACAGGCTTGTCTGAATCATGTTCAAAACGTACACTGTTACCTGTATGCTTCAGTGTATACCCAAACGACCAGCGTTGTCGACTACATGAAGCCGTGGTGTTTGGGGGGGGGGGGGCAGTGATGAAGACTTATTGTGGGCGAGCAAAAACATATTATCGTAGACAGGTATGATGGGGCTCCGCCTCCTCCACAGCCATCGTCGACATGGAGTTTTCAGGGGACTGCTTGTGATCATCCCCTCTCTGCACAGCTGAGCACAACAATCCTGTCCCCTCACTCCACTTCCAGTGTCTCTCTCTTCCGGCTACTACTGTCTGCCAGTCTACCTGAGGTGTAACAAAGTGTAACGACTGCCCAGAACATGAAGATGACGCAGACTGTGAGGACGTACGAGTGTCCCGGTTACTACCGCTGTCGCACAGGCCCCCGTGTGTGCCTGCACGCCGAGCACATGTGTGACAACAGGTATGGCCAGTGGCCCTCAGAATGACGACGAGCTGTTGTGTCCACTTCACCTGTCCACCTGCTTGTAGGTGCTTGGGATGGGCGTTTTAACTGCAGCCAGAGTTTTGTTGCTGCTGACCATCCCGGAACTCCGGTTCTTACACGCTGACGGAACGAACATGACCCTGGTGGACTGGGCTCAACACCATGTTAATTCATGTGAGTTTATCCAATTGCTTTTTGTTCATGTTCATTTTCAAGCACCGGAGCTTCCCGAACCTTAAAAGTCTCGACTTGAGTCAAAATCGCTACCCCACCCTTCAAGCTGATGACTTGGAAAAGATGAAAAGTGTAGAAATTCTGATCTTAGCTGATAACCCTCTTCAGTTTCATTCCAGCGGTGCCAGCCATAATTGAGCTTGAAAATCTGATAGTGCTAGATTTGTCAGGAAATTTCAGATCAGTCAACTGCATGCCAGTAAGTTAAGCCGCTATCCATCGGTGCAAAGGTGCACACGGTGTTCATACTTTAGACCGAGTGCTGGACAGTGCCCCCCTCCAGCAAATTTCCGCTCCCCGTATGTGTGTTATCACCGCACCATATACAGACACCTGGAAATCGCAAGAACGAGTGAATCCTGACCAACCACAAGCCGTGGCTGCCCAGCTGGGCTACCCACCAAACAGTTTCACCCCACAAATCGGTTGTGAGTCCTCAGTCTGAAACCCTGTGCTCGATCCTGCGAGACCAATACTGCGTCCAGAGGTCATGGTAAGCTCAGAATTCTTTTAGCCGTCCTTGCCACAAGCCCTGCGATGCCACTGGTACACTAGTCTGAAGAGGGCACGCAATTTCATGCTTCCACAGCCTACGGATTTACCAAACGGGGGTATTTTCTCAATTCGAGAAAAGAGTCCGACGTATATCCATACCCACGCAGTGTAAAGCTAAGGTATTGGCTGTGGGTTTTTTCTTGCGGGCCTACTTGCGGTGTGTGTATCCTAGAACATTTTTTACCAATGCATGTAGCGCGGAAGAGTGTATAATCATATGGTTAGAGCGGAAGGATAGTGTGTTGTTAAAAGGGATCAAGGACGGTAAATGTTTGTGGACACAGACGTCCCCTCGTGGAGACCTTGTCACCCCACCCCCGGTAGGTCCCTGCCCGGGGAATGGTGTGCATTCCCACCCTGTCCCGGCTTCATGGTGTCTTTTCCTCCTGAGTCTGTGTGAGACCACGGACCGACAGGCGTGTGGCGGGGTGGGTGTGAGTCCGGTCCCCCACCTGTCACCGCTTCCTGACTTTGGTCCCGCCAAATCAGTCTCACCTGTCCCAGGTTGGCGACCGAATGGATCAAACTGGGCCTCTTTTTGGCAGGACGGCCCGCAGCTTCAGACTCCACTCTAGAGTGGTGAGTCACTGATTGAACACCCACTGTCCTTTGATAAGTTTTCAAGAAAGGTCCCCACCACAACTACGGCCCCCCCCCCCTTTGTGCCCTACCCTGTTTCCAAACTCCAGGGCATGGGAAAGACACAAGCCAGTTTCTTCCCAGACCTAATTTAATATTTCGCCAACCAACCAGTTCTCGATATAAAGGAATTGTTCTTGCTGCTTCTTGTCTTCGACTTAAATAGCTACTGTCGTCCGGAATCGACCCATGGGCGTTCGCTAGGGGAGGCAAGTGAACTGTGATGATTTGCTGGTCACTCTGAAATCAAAACGTTGTATCATCAATCGGGCGTTGAACAGGATGTCGCCCTGAGCAGAAAGGGTCGCAAGAGAAGAGAAAGCGGAGCCGTCACCAGGGAGCACGCAGGCCTCGGAGACCTTTTGACCGAATGTTAGTGCTTTTTCCCCGCCACGATCTATGCCCAGGGTTTTATCTTGTAGGTGAGTGTTTTTTGGCCTGTTTACACGACGAAGGTGGAAGGACCGAGGGGAACGCTTTCCCAAATTTGATGTCATTTCCATTGTGGCACAGAACGTCCCCTGTGCAGCGGTCTGCTATCGTCCCTGATAAGTCAGACGACCGCTCGGGTCAGCCTCACTACTCTAGGGGGTCAATCGTTGGTTCTGGAGCACGAAGGAAAATTGAAGCAGTTCTGACAACTGTTGCTTGACCATCTGGCACAGGACGACACCCATCCAACATGCAGCACAATCCCAAGAGTTGTGCATTTAAACAAGCACTAACTGAATGTTAAATTTATTCAAAGAGATCGTTGAAACATTAAGAGAAAAAACATGACACGGTCATTATCCTTTTCATCCATGAACCTTTCTACACTTATTTCAGGACATGAGAGAGGGGAACGCTCATCTATCTCCATTTAATAAAAAGAACAAACAAAGCCCCATCCGTCGCCTTCCCCTGTGGTTTGGATTAAGTATTTCCCATCAGTTTCATGGTACATTGGTCACATATGGTTGAATCTGACATGGATGAGTAATTACATGTTTGATTATCGTTTAGATTGACTGACACTTTTCGAAGGTAGGGTTGGTAGAAAGGTAGTAAGATCCTGTTAGGTGTTTTTTTTTGCAAATGGTTGACAGCTCTCAGGAATCCTAGCGCGACTTTGAAAATGACCGCGCGTGTAATTTGTCTGTCCATGTTAAACGGAGGGGTTATTTCAAATTTTCTTTTAAAAACTAGGTCCTGGAGGTGTGATGATAGAGACAATGATTCTAATTGCCATACACACAGTATGCATCCGACACGCGTAGATTTATGTTAGCGTGCGTGGTTGTGTCGTCGTTGTCTCGTTCATCAGATGGATTCCCCCACCTCTTCGGCAAAGGTGGCAGTAGGTCGCAGGTCCTCCAGTCCTCAGTAGAGCTTCCTGGCCACTGATATTGGGTTGGGCCAGGTTTTCTCTCAGAAGTTTGGTGGAGCAGGCAGGACTGTAGAAGATGTTCTGTTGACTGGCTGCCTGTTCTGCAGGGGCACAGCTCTGTGTTGCCGATGCAGAGTTTAGTGAATAGGTGGTGTTTCAGGCGGTTGTTGCCTGGCCTGAGCCTGAAAACGATGAGTCAGCAGGTAGTACGGGTCTGCTCTGTTGTGGCGTTGATGCTGCCGCTTCCAATTGTTTTGCAGCTTGGCTTTGATATTGGCCCTGGATTCTGGGTAGCTGGTAGATCTGTCCATCTTCTCCTTCATAGTACCTTCCTTTGCCAGGGAGTCAGCAGTCTCATTGCCGAGCACGTTGAAGTGGGAGGGAATCCACTGCAGGGTGACTGTGTGACCTGTGCAGAGGGAGGTGAGAGAGGACAGATCATTGATTTCTGGATCTCTGTTGGACTAAAGGGCCTGCAATATGGACAGGGCGTCGGTCAGGAAGACAACGTTGTGTCTGGCGTAGGGGCTGAATTCGATGTGGGCTGCTGCTGTTTTCAGGGCTTCTGCTTCAGCTCTGTAATTTGTGGAGTACAAGCTGGTAGCGAGGCAGATCTTTTGTTCTCTGCTTCCTGGATATCGGATATATATTTCTGCCCCTCCATTTTGAATGGCATCTGCTGCAGAGCCTTCGGTGTAGACATGAGTCCAGAACTCGTTGGGGAACTGGATATGAAGGTGTTCAGGGGTGAGGGACTTTCTTTCAGGGCTGCTTTGGAAATCTTTAGGGCCAACACCAGGGATGCTGCACTGGATGAGGGGAGGGGTTCCTCCATTCCAGGCAGGGACAGCGAGACACTGGGGTATCACTTTGGGCTCATGGTCAAGGATATCTTGATCTTGCCATTCTAGGATCCTGCTCTGGTGTATGAAGCTCCCTCTCTACAGCCGTCCTTCTGTTGGCTGGGACAGTCTGTCTTCCATCAGGTGGCTTTCGCTTTGCAACCTCTTGAACTTGGCAGCCTGGGTCAGGAGTTTGGCATCTCTGTGGTCCTCAAGGGGCTGGAGCTCTGTGATGGTTTCAAGCTCCTAAATTGGCGTAGACTTCATGGCTCCTGTCATGATACGGTAGCTTGTTTCTGCACCTTGCTGACCCATGCAAAATTGGATTTGGCTGTAGCTCTCCATGCAGTCATGCCATACTCCAAGCACTGCCCTGACTCTACCAGTGTAGTCTCCTACGAGTCGAGTTCTCTGCACCCCATGTTGTTTCCTACCAGCTTCTTCATGCGGGCAAGTCGTACTTTTGCTCTTGATTCTGCTTTCTCTGCTTGCTTCTTCCACGTCAGGCGTTTGTCGAAGGTGACTCCCAAGTATGTGGGGTTATTTTCAGCAAGCAGATTTCGTCCATTGATGCTCAGGTTGGCCTTCTGTTCTTTGGGTGAGAGGCTGAAAACAGTGTAAGTGGTCTTCTTGGCATTAATTGTTACCAGCCACTGTTTTGCCCAGCTTTCGAGAACATTCAGCGCCTGCTGTAGCCTGTAGTTGGCAGTTGTGAGGTGTTCTTCCGAGCACCATAGAACAAGATCGTCTGCATAGATGGCTCCTTGGACTTTGCGTGGCATATCTTTGACGATGTCGTTGATAAACATAAAGAGTAGGGTAGGGCCGATGAAACCTCATTGAGGGACTCCTCTCAGTGTCTTCTTCCGACTGTATGCTCCATTGACATGGACTTGGGCCTTCCTATTTTTTTTTCAGGTACTGTGATATCCATTGGTACATACAGCCAGTCACACCACTCTTCTGGAGTTTTTCTCCAGAGGCCATCCTTCAAGACTTTGTTGTACGCCTTTCCATGTCTATCCACACCGCCAGTGTATGCTGTTTGTCCTGGAAGTCATCCTCGATCCTTCTGGACTATGTAGGTCACTTGGTCCTCAGTGGAACAATGTTGGCAGACGCTTGTCTGCTGTGGAAATGATGATATTGTTCTTCTCCATGTGCCAAACGAGCTGCGAGTTGATCATACGCTCTAGGAGCTTGCCCACACACCTGATGAGGCT
Source organism: Conus betulinus (assembly GCA_016801955.1). NCBI lineage: Eukaryota > Metazoa > Mollusca > Gastropoda > Neogastropoda > Conidae > Conus > Conus betulinus. The sequence goes on from JADBJO010021864.1 coordinate 12,226, forward strand.
GATGAGATGATAGCTGTCAGCCCTGACTCTGTGTTTGCCTTTCTTGTGGATTGGCACCGTGTCAGCTTCGCGCCAGCTTGTGGAACATGCCCAATCTTCAGCTGTTGTTTGAAGAGAGCAAGGAGTTTGGTCTTTGCTTTGGTGCCAAGATGTTTTAGCATCTCTTTGATGACTTTGTCAGGACCTAGTGATTTTTTTGTCCTGTAAAGATTTTGCAGCTTCTTCTAATTCTTTCAGTTTGAAAGGCCTATCCATGTAATCAAGTTGGTCTTGATCATCCTGATGATTCTTCATTTCTTCATGGACTTGTTGTTTTCTGTCCCCTGTCATAGAGATGTTGCTGGGACTTGTTGTTTTCTGTCGTCTGTCATAGAGATGTTGCTGGTCTGCTCATAACTGTCTATGCAGTCGCTGCCTCTCTTGGTGTCACAATCTCCTGGCCTTCTTGAAGCGAGACAGGTGCTGACCTTGTCTTTTCATTATTTATGGCTTTGGTGAGTTTCCAAGTTTGTTGCCATCTCTGTCAAGGTTCAGCTTTTCTGTTTTTCTCCATCCAGCTTGTTCTTACAGCCTGGATGTAGACCTTTCTGTATTTGGGAGTGCAGGCTTTGAGCGTGATGTTTTTTTCTTGTATTGGGTTGTTTTCCACCTTCTCTCTAGTCCTTGTCACTTCATTTTCAAGCTCCTGCAGCTCTTCTGTCCAATATGGCCGTAGTTCTTGCGAGCGCCACGTGGATTGCCTCTGAGGCTGCTTTCAGGATGGCTTGGTTGAAGCTTTTGGTGGCTCTGTTGATGTTATAGTCGTCCATTTTGATGGTCTTACAATACTTGTCAGAGTGGGTCTTCTGGATCATTCAGAAGAAGCAGATTGCTCTCTATCTGCTAGTCCTCTGATTAGTGTCCACTGTAAATTCCGAGGCTGAATACTGTTCCTGATGAGTATCTGTACTCCTACTTTTGGTCTTCCTTCTCTGTCCAGCTTTAAGGTTTAGTAACCTCTGACTCGGAACCTGTGTTGGGTTTCAGGTGTCTCACTTGGATACAGGCCACATCGATGTTTTCTTTATGCAATCTCTCGGTAAGTGGGATTTTTTTGTGGTAGACGCCCTCTGCTTTCACTGGAGAATGTTGAGTGGTCTAGGGGGTTTTCTGGGGTCAGATGTTTTTTGACCAGTAGCAGTTTCCCTCTGCCTCTGATGCCTGGCTCCTCTCACTGGGATGGGTTGACCACCAGTCGCATGGGGTGGGCCCTTTTGAGGCATAGGGCCCAGCACTCTACTAGCCTGGCAGGATCCCTCTAGTAGAGCACCACGTCGAAAATCTACGAGGTTGTCAATCCATGACGTAGATGCGTTGTACTGCCGTTATGCGCCAGGGGTCCAGTACATCCGTCTTTGGTGTTTGTTTCCTTGTCCAAGTTTCCCTATCATAGGCGACTTGCTGACCAAGGCTGATGAGCATCCCCTATCTTGGTCTGTTTCTTCTCCGAGGTTTTTCCTTCCCCAGGGCTTGAGGGTTTATGCTACTCTTACTCGCATGATGAACCCATCACACAATACATGGGGAATTTAATATGGGTAACAGTACCACCTGTTACCCCGCCCCGTCCTGGTAGGAACATCACCATTGATCCAGGACTGCTCATTCGACCAGGCAAGCCTGACTTATGTCGCAGCTAACCCTCATATGTGGGGGTCTACCCCCTATCCGCCACCCAGGGAACCGCCGGGCTGGGGATGGTCGCCCCTCCCAGGGTGTGTCGTCTATTTGTAAGTGTGTCAAATTTGTTCATATTCCCGCTGCCGTGCTTACATGATTACCTGAAAATATACTTGGCATTTAGTGGACTTACTTACCCATAAAGAAAAACAATTGCATTATTCCACCGGATAAAAGAGACAAACAAATCACAAGACAAAACACAGACGGGTTTCGACCTCTTTGGTCTTCTTCAGGCAAGACAAACACATTCAGGGCCAATGAAAACAAAACACGAGCAATCACTTATCTTCTCACACAGGGCGCAAAAGTCATTGTCCTAAATATTATTTGTTTTGCCTGCTGAAGACCAAAGAAGTCGAAACGCGTCGTGTTTTTGTCTTGTAATTTGTCTGTCCCTTTTGTACGTAGGAATAAAAGATTTTTGTTGTTGTTGTTGTTGGTAAGTTTGTTTCATTTTCCGCCTGCAGTCACGTCGCTTTGAAACTTGCTCAGCCATGGCACTTAAGCAGTGCAAAATGGGAGTCACACTCATCCTTCGCTCTTGTTCTAGCGAGAAAGGTTCGTGCTTTTGTCTTGGATCGCCTTTATGGAGGTGAAAGTAGAGTGCAAACCGGTCACTTTTAATATTCCATGAAGATATATTGCTCCATATATAGCCATCACTTCGGTCCTGTGACTTCATTGCCATCATTTTCAGTGTGGAAACGTTTGTGACAATTTCGTCATTAGAGCGATATTAATCAATGAATCATCAATCAACCACTCAATCAACCAACCAACAAATCAATAGGTCAATGAATAGATCAGTTAATGATAATTAAGAACCGGAGATATTCTGATGACTCTGGTTCACGCATCTTCAGAACCTCAAGACGTGACTGAGAGACTCTGACGTTTTACTCCCCCCCCCCCCCCCCCCCCACACCCCACACACACACCCACCCCCCTCCCTCTCTCTTATTCATACTCTTTCTGTAAGAATTCATGACCGATTTGATGATGTAAGATACCGTTTTGCACGCACGCGCGCGCACACACACACACACACACACACACACACACACACACACATACACACACACACGCGCGCGCGCATTCACGCACACTCGAAAACGCACACGGACGTACGTACACACGCATATATACGAATGGCAACGCTGCTTTCTTTCTTTTTTTTCCGTCGAAGTAATACACGGATTTTGATTTGGCGGGAACACAGCGTTGTTCTGTGTGTGGGAATGGGGAAAGGGGAGGCGGACGCGTGAGTGCATGTGTGTGTGTGTGTGTGTGTGTGTGTGTGTGTGTGTGTGTGTGTGTGTGTGTGTGTGTGTGTGTGTGTGTGTGTGTGTGTGTGTGTGTGTGTGTGTGTGTGTGTGTGTGCACGGGCGTGCGCGCGTGAGTGGTGCGTGCGTGCGTACGTGTGTGCGTTTGAGTGTGTGTATGTGTCTGTGCTTGTGTGTACATGCGTGTGTGTGTGTGTGTGTGTGTGTGTGTGTGTGTGTGTGTGTGTGTGTGTGTGTGTGTGTGTGCACGGGCGTGCGTGCGTGAGTGGTGCGTGCGTGCGTGCGTTTGAGTGGTGTATGTGTGTGTGCTTGTGTGTGTGCTTTGTGTACCTGCGCGCGCGCGCGCGTGTGTGTGTGTGTGTGTGTGTGTGTGTGTGTGTGTGGAGGAGCACGCGCATGTGAAACGTCTTGTGAACAGTTAAGTTGAGATGTTTTTCATGATACTCTCACGTCATAGGTTGCTCTCAGTTTTACAAGCAGAACAAACAGCTTTGGAATCCAGTGTTGACCAGAAAACGCCCCATGTGGTCAACAACGCGTCCACTGTTAGGGGACCAGAGAATCTGACCCGTCAGTCACAGGAAAAGAATACCCATCATGCCCTCACTCCTATTCCACACAACGTTACCGGAGACAACATGTACCACGCCCACACCACATCTATCCATTTTAGTGACACTTTCTTAACGAAGTTCACCGTCACCACCACACCAACCTCTGATCCGGTCAACGTCTCAGAATATGGACACGTTAAACTTGGACAAACCGATATCGATCACTGTCTGAATCGATCTCATGAGCTTCGGTTCAAAGCGATCAACGGGAGGGTGAATTACCTGCGTTATATTGGGACAATGAAGAAAGAACATTTCAGTCACTGTAATATTTACATCACAACCTTACCTGGAATGATTTTTCGCTTTCAAATCAGGCGACAGAGGCGCATTAATTGTTTTGAGATGAAGGTAAAAGACTGTTGTGCACGTGATGGTGATAAAGAGTTCTTGGAGACGTTTACTGCCCACTGTCCTCTTTCTCGTGTTCAGCAACACCAATCGTGTGCTCTCTGCCTTGAAAAAAAACGAGTGGTGTCAAGGCTACTTACAACTGGATTTTACTTTTGACATTGTTCCAAAGTCTGCTCGACCTGAAGTGAAGCTTTTGTTCACCTCAAACGAAACAGGTGCGTGTTTCTCTCTCTCCTCCCCCTCCTCTCTCTCTCTGTCTCTCTGTCTCTGTCTCTCTCTCTCTCTCTCTCTCTCTCTCTCTCTCTCTCTCTCTCTCTCTCTCTCTCTCTCATGCACGCATACACATCCATTCATTTTGCATTTATTCATAAACCATTAAAATACCTGTCAATGGTAATCGTGCAGCTTTAGATCATGTGGGACTTATTTCAGATTGATTACCAATTAAGAATTGTTGTCACACCACTGCCGAAAAAGCGTGACTGTAACTGTGCTGATCTCATACAATTTCAGGCCTGTCAAATCTACCATTAGTTTAGGTACTTAGAGAAGATCGTGTTGAGGCGTTTGCAGACTCATTTATCAGATTACCGTGTTTTCGAAATGAGTCAATCTACTGACAGGAGGATCACAACACACAGACTGCTTTTCTGAAAGTTCAGGACATTCTGGTAAAGAATGCCGATGAAATATTCATCTCCATGATTGTTTCCCTTGAACTCAATGCAGCAATCAACGCGCTGGATTATCCCATCCTTTTGAAAAGGTTGAAAGTGATTTTTGGCTTTCAGGGCGAAGTTCTTGACTGGTTTGTGTCATCCGTCACTAGGTGTTGTCATCGATGGTTGCATATCTGCCCAAAGTCCCCTTGTGTGTAACGTTCTCCAGGGCTCTGCGTTGGAACATGTGTTGTTACGATTTTATTCTCAACCTTTGTCGGAAAATATTTCATTCCCTCTGTTTCTGTTTCTCTCTGTCTGTCTCTGTCTGTCTCTCTCTGTCTCTGTGTCTCTCTGTCTGTCTCTGTCTCTGTCAGTCTATCTGTCTCTCCATCTGTCTGTCAGTCTATCTCTCTCAAAACAAAGGTCATGTCAAACTGAGCGTGAATAACCTATATTACTCATGTCATTGCGACAGTTCTAATCGAGTTACACGCATACACTTTTGAATTCTATTTTATTTTTCACACAAAACGGGACAGGGTTCATTCAGTCTCCTCTGTGGGATGGACGCACCCCTTACCCACCCGCTGTGGATAGCTGGGCCTCTCTGACCGTCCCCCCTGACTACCTCCTCATTCTGAAATGGCTCAGCCTATCCCTTGGCGACAGCAAATTCAATTCCTTGTCGGTGTACGTGGGGGGACGAACAGAACAACACTTCTTCGACAAGTTCTGTTCTCACAAACCTATCGTCCAATACTTCAGTGAGGACGTCCATCTTCGCTTCACCAGCGAGGTATATCACTGCTGCTGCTCTCTGGGTTTCAACATCGAGTTCTTCTTGCGAGTCTGGCACCTGAAGCGAGCGGGTGGCGGCAGGAGCCAGTGGAACTGCACGGTGCCCGGTTTCCAGCGGGACTACGGCAGGTATTTCCCATGTAATTTCAAGCGGGATTGTGTGGATGGGGAGGACGAAGAGGCGTGCTGGTACGTGAACTCCACGATGTGTGGGATCTCCCAGTGGTGGCTGGCTGGGAAGTGCTATCAGCTGATGACAGAAAAGCTGCCCTGGACCGAGGCCTCGGGGGAGTGTCGGAGGAGGGGCGGGGCTCTGGTCAGCCTGAACTCGCCCAGCGAGTGGGAGGCGGTGCTCAAGGTGCTGGGGCAAGAAGGGTCCGGAACGATTCACATCGGGCTGAGGACTCGGCGTGCTCCTAACATGTAGGATTTTCATTCTCTCTCTCTCTCTCTCTCTCTCTCTCTCTCTCTCTCTCTCTCCTCTCTCTCTCTCTCTCTCTCTCTCTCTCTCCTCTCTCGTCCCTACCTGCTACCTACCTACCTTCCTGATTACCTACCTACCTACTGACCTACCTACCGACTTACCTACTTACCTGCCTGTCTATCTATCTATCTATCTATCTATCTATCTATCTATCTATCTATCTGTGTGTGTGTGTGTGTGTGTGTGTGTGTGTGTGTGTGTGCGCGCGCGCAATTTACATGTCGGGTATAAATGCACTTTGTTTTTGTAAGCCAAAGCCCACAAACTCTTTAAAATGGGGTTTTGGTGTTACTCTACACCCCCCCCCCCCCCCCCCCCCTCCACCAAACGTAGTTATTATTGCGCCTGCCTTTCTGTCGGTCTTTCAGTTTCTACCCCCCCCCCCCCCCCCCCCCTCCATTGCCTTCACATTATCTTGTAGTTCACATTGTTTATGTCGTGCACTCCACGTTTCTTCCAACCGTCATGTTTAAAGTCCGTTTTGTCTAGAGAAAAGAATCTGTGTAAGAAGTTTCGTTTTGTTCAATGGTAACCTTAATCAGTGTGTCACATGTTTAAAAAAAAAAAAAAAAAAAAAAACTTAGTTTTTACTTTTAGCTTTTAAAATCTCTGCAACCCACCTTTCAGCCTGCGTTGTCATGTGTTTTCCGTGTGGACTCAGGTTGCACGTGGTGTTTCACACAGGCTGAGTGAGCTTCCTCTCACCTGCCGATCAGGTTTTGGAAGCCGACTGGGGGAGTCGAGGTTGGTATGGAATAGAGGGCTGTGGCATAACGTGTCGGTGCAAGCCGTATGCTAGTGGTTTTTTTTGGGGGGGGGTAATTGTATTTTTGTGAGGGATCCATATCCCTCGAAGAGCCACTACTGTTTCGCCTTTGAGGGAAACTGCCTTGTATTTTTTTTGGAGATCCATATCTCCTGGCTCTTTGCATCAGGTTTTCAGCCTCGGGTGGAACTGAACCTTAATACTCGTACGAGTGCTGTGTCATCCTGTCTAGTTGCTTTTTTGTTAGTAGTATACCTGTGATCCGTATCACAGTCGTGAATCCCAGTATTTACGCAGAGGCAGAAGCGTGTTCTCTAATTCTTAGGTCCTGACCAGGGTTTAGATGCGAGCCGTGCAGGGCTTACTATCGCAGCTCCTCAGGGAGTCCCGTGGTCTATAAGTGTGCCGTTCACAAGTCTGGTTAGTGAGTATGTTGCATAGTTACTTTATATTCATTTTTCGTTTATCTATTTATTTCCAAATCTATTTTAAAGAACTGGTTTTCCTCCTGGTTATTACTTTAATTCTGTCATTATTTATTTTGTTGCGTTTGAGTACTATTTTCGTTTATCATTTTTATTACTATTTCGTTTACACCAACTTTTAATTATTCATTTACTACCATGGTTTTTGTTTTCTTTTTTCATTTACAGCAGTAGGGTGTGTGTTATTCATTTTCCCCTCCAAATATGCAGAGTTGTGCTTTGCGTGGTGTTGCACGCCTGCACCATATTCCGGGTCATGTGTCCTGTCACAGGTGTTTTGTGTGTAGGTGGTCGTCTATTGCAAATGCGCTTGGTCCAGACTTAGGTTTTTTTTTTTTTTTTTTTTTTTTTTTTTTTTTTAACAGTTCTAATTGATTTTTTTTTTTTTTAGGTTTACTTTCTCGAATAAAAAGTTTGCTATACATATTTAATGAACAACAACAACAACAACAATGCTTTCGCTTCTTACCTGTTTAAATGCAGCGTCGTGGACAGAAAACATTGACGTCACTTCTGGGGATACCTGCATTCCTCCAATGTTGACAATATGACTACAATTTTAGCTGGAAATAGGCTTATGATCGCTGTTAAACGTGCCACCAAAGGTATACTGGTTACAAAGAACTGGTAGAGGCTACATTCAGATACTTATCGCGTGCTATTTGTCTGGAAATGTCGAAAATGCGTGTTGTTGAAAAAAAAAGAAGACGTAATATGTGCATTACGTCTATAGCGCTTGCCTTTTGTCTGGAACTGCCGATAAATGCCAGTTGTTGAAACAAAAGGAGAAGACACCAACAATGACGTAACATGTGCATTACATACCTAGGCTATTCTCCCATTCCACAAAGATGACTACGACAGGAAACCGTCTTTGTCCTCGCCGAAAAATTCCTCGTTGATTCAGTCCACAAGTGTTTTTGGTGTCAGTATGAGTTCTTACAAAACACTGCAAGATGAGGAGGAGAGCTACATCAGATGAAATGATCAGACTGGCATCAAGCAAATGTGAAAAGAAATCTAATAAATTACAATGTAATAATCCGCCAAACATGAACAAACAAACCACGAGACAAACCACGACGCGTCTCAGCCTCAAGGTTTCGACCTTGAAGTCGAAACGCGTCGTTGTCTGCCCCGCGACTGTCGTGGTCTGCCCCGCCATGTCCAGCAGATTTTTTTAATAAACATTTTTAATCGCTTTGAATGAAATTACATAACATTTACATGGTATACATACAAAAGTACATGAATACATGTATATATGCACAATGAGTAATTACACCAATACATCATTTGATATTAAAACACATCACATTACATCAAAATGTGTGTATCCATATGTATGAACACATACACTTATATTTACCCACACATATACATAGATAAAGATAACGGCACAGACATTAGGAAAAATCAAACCTTAAAAAAGAGAGAGAGAGAGAGAGAGGGTGGGTGTCGGTTCGTTTTGCAGCTATTTTTACATTTGGATTCAAGGTTTTACTTTTTTCTTTTTTATTCTGTTTTAGTTTTTTTTCCCCTTCCTTCCCCTTTTTCTCTTTTTTCCTTGTTTCTCTCCTTTAATCCTTAATCCTTTTTTTTTTCTTTTTTAGACATACTTTGTACTGTTTCAGTGCGTATTTCTGAATAGCAATTCATATGGCATCCATAGTTTTGTTTAAATCATCCGTTTTCCATGATAATCTGGCATTGTGTTGTTTCTATTCTTTGTCTTGAAGAAAAGTATCTTTCAAGGTTACTATGTTAGGTACGGCCTTTTCAAATTTACATTTATAAATATACATTTTATCCAGAAGTATCTATAAATCAAAACATAGTCCATAACCATATTATTTTCTATGCCAAATAATACTATGTTTTGAGTTATACAGGTTTTTTCTTTTCCTTTTGTTGTTGTTGTTGCTGTTGTTTGTTGTTGTTGTTGTTGTTGTTGTCATTCTTGTAAATATTTAGGGCGCTCATAAATTTATGTGGCGCTGTTAACGCTTCCAGCTTTCGTTTCCGAAAAGTAGAGTCGTCCTGAGGGAGATGATTCGGGATTTTTTTTTTATAGCTCTAGGGAGCCAACCCCGGGGTGCTTGACATAAACGGTTGTGAACGTTTATTTGGGTATATGTATGTAGACAAAGTGTCTGAACTGGGGGAATTTTGTATTTAATACTATTTGAGAACTGAAATTAGGAAGCTCTCCGCCAGTGCGTTCTGTGCCTGTCCTTGTTACCCTGTAATGGATGTCTGTCCTTTTGGGTTTTTGCTTTGCATCTGTTTTATATGGAAAACCATCTTTTGTGCGTTTCCCAGGACTTGTTTGGTTTTTTTTCCTCCTTTCCCTCACCAGTGGCTGACTTACCTGTGTGCTGCTGCTGCTGCCACTGACCTTGCAGCTGTTGCCGTCTCTCGCTGCCTTTGTGGTTCCTGCTGCTGCTGCCGTTGGTACCGCAGCTGCTGCTGTGACCGCAGTTTGACCTCGCTGCCTCCTTTGTCTTCTTCGTCGCCCTCATCATCTTCCCCATTCTTCTTTCAATCTTCAATCTTCTCCCCCCTCGCCCCTCTCCAGGGTACCTGCAAGGACCCTCGCCTCTGGGTCGGAGCGAGGACGCACCAGTCTGCCGTGCGCCATCTTTGGAGAGAAGACCTCCACCCTAATCTCTTCATTTTGTGTTGCGCCGGCGACCCACTCTCTACCCCTACAGCTTCGTGGGTCACTGGTGCCCACCACTGCTCTCCCCTCCGCATACAAGTGTTGGACCGCCGCCACACCTGTGTGCCTGATTTGAGTGCATCTCACCTTCACCTTCGAACCCTCGTGCCCTCGTCGTTATGTGTAACTGTATCTCCTTGAAAGGAGATAGGACGCTTTCCTGTCTGCGACTTGGTGTGTATCCGACAGGGTGAACGCGCTCTCCCATTTGACGGACCGCACAGGACTGTCTCACTGTTGAGGCTTTGGGGGGTCGGTCCGTAAGTCTGGCATCCATGTATTTTAATTATTGCAGAAATAAAGGACAGGCAATACATCAATTTGGTCAGCAGAGCGCTTTTATAATTCTATTATAGTTATGCTTGCCTAACATGAATGTTTCGTTTTTGTATTCCACGTATAAAGGACACTTGCTTTCTGGGGTTTCGCTGCTGTATGGTGCTTTTTTGTGCAGGGTTCCAGATTATCTATCGCGCCAAGTCTAACCATGCACTGTTTATCGACCTTTCTGTGGTGAACTGTTCCTTCATCTGTTAGGGTTTTTAATAAAAAAAAAAAGGTGAAATTAATGTTGGATGTTTAATTACAGTCCTTAGCAGTTGAACTCCCCCAGTACACTACCCATTCTAAGGGTATTGCCCAAGACACTCCCCTTTTTTTGGCCTTTCTTATTCAATGATCCAGTACTATTTTTTTTCCTGCTGAACCGTAATCCTGTCTCATCCCACAGGCTGTTGTCTTTGATTTACTGCTTGGCAATTCTGATCACCCCTAATTTTTTTTTAAGGGATCAGATTTTGGTAAGCATTCCTGGCCTTTTTTTTTTAATCTTCCTTGACCCCTTTGATCGCATTCCAGCTCCACCTTACCTTCTGGCCCCCACCCACAATCCGGCCGGGACGTTAACGTCAGTTGAGAGAGTGTTCGATTTTTTTTTTCTTTTTTGTGTCCCTTCCATTTATGCACAGTCCTATGGAGTTACTATATGTGTGTATACCCGTCCCAATATATGTATGTAAACATGGTGTGAACATCTTTTTGTGACAGTAAAGTTTCAACTCGTATTTCCGTCTTTGGATTTGGTGTTTGTGTGTGTGAATGCGATTGAGTTGGGATTGATCATAGCGTTTCCCTTGAACAATTACCATGTGACTTCACCCAGGTGACAGTTTAGGTATGGAATGCTGCTTCACTGGGTATATAACACTGTCTGTCAGTTTTCTCCCAGGTCCTTTGCCTTAACGTTATCTTGTATGTTACATTTTTAGGTATGGAATGTTGCTTCACTGGGTAGATAACACCGTTGCATACTATACTTACCAAAGTAGAGGTACACAAGAAGACTCCTCTTCGCACTGCTGTTACTTCAAATGGAGTTGTCTTGCATACAGTCCTGATGTCTCCCATGAAAAATGTGACAATGCTACTTTTCGCCACCAATTCGTATGTGAATTTGACTCAAAATCTGGAACCATCGATGCCAGATGGGTGCCTGGTATCGCGCTTGCTACAACTCGAAAACAATATCCTGTGTCCGTCACGACTTGCTCGGCAGGTCACGTGGTCCACGAGTTCCTAGATTGTGATCTGCTGAGCGATTGTTTTGTTGGACGAAAGCCTAGGGGGCAATCTTCATGTTCCACTGATCGTGATCCTTCTCCTCCGCCGCCCTCCTTTCTGTGTAGCAATCGGATGCAGGAGGTTCCTTACATGTTTGGTGTGTGACCATCGCGCGGACTGCAGCGATCAGAGTGACGAAGTGTTTTGTGTGTACCCCCCGTGTCCTCCACACACTACCTTTGACTGTGAGACCGCCAGGTAAGTGTGCCTGAAGCCATAAGGAAAGGAAGAAATGAACGAAGAAATATAGGGAAAAAGAAGAAGAACGGAAGGAGGAAGCAACAAATAAACAAAACAAAATGAGTGAACCAGCACGTTTTGTGGTATCTGTGTCTGTGCATAGACAGAGAGAAAGAGGGGGGCGAGAGAGACAGACAGACAGACAGACAGACAGAAAGAGACAGAGAGACAGAGAGAAAGAAAGAAATGCCAAAACATGGGCGTGAAACTGCGTCTGAAAAGCAAACTAGTCAATATCCCGATTGTGATTCTGAGCGCGCACTTCAAATAAAGTAGTTGACTCACTACACTTATTTGATTGACCCACACGTTGAAAAGGTAATTTTGTTTTTTGCAATGGAAAGACAGGTGTTACCTTCCCTTACTTTGTGTTGTCTGGAATAGGGTCTGCTGATGCTGAAATGACCCCTGACCTACAGCCAGACACCTTTCCATGAGCAGACAGTGACACAGTGTCTGTTCATTGAATGCTCACGCCAAGCTGTCTGGTTTGAATTCTTTCTCTCTCTCGTACAGGAACTGTCTTTGGAGGTGTAGTCGATTCCGTCTGCTACATGAAGAAAGAGAACATTCCTTTTACCTAAAAAAAATGACCTCCAAATTCTTCTGATGAAATTTCAAAGCAACGAATATTTTCAATGCATGGATAATTTTGTCTAGAAATTTTCCATTCATCTTGTATCTAGAGCATGAGGCATTTGGTCTGATAAAAAAACAATAGAGTAAAAAAAAAGAGGATATGGGTGCATGAGTAGGAGCTTAGTCTGGTCTGGTATCATCTGTGTTTTTTCCTCTGTCTGTTTTTCTATCTATCTATCTGTCTGTCTGTCTGTCTGTCTGTCTGTCTGTCTGCCTGTCTGTCTGTCTGCCTGTCCGTCTGTCTATGCGCGAGTGTGTGTGTGTGTGTGTGTGTGTGTGTGTGTGTGTGTGTGTGTGTGTGTGTGTCCGCGCGCGCGCGCGCGAGCTCATATATTTATAAACACTGTTATAACAGCTGTTTTGACATCAATACACAACCATAGAAGAAAAAAAAAACTAAGCCCAAACGGCAGTTTTACCAAAAATAAAATCCATTCCTCAGTTAAATGTCTTCACTCATTGATTGACAGTGCCTGCAGCTCAGCCAGAGATGTGACAACATGGTGCAAGTGTGTGTCTGCAAACGACGAAAAGGGGTGTAAACCAGACCTGGCCACGCTTCATACGTACGAGGGCGGTCGTTTCTCTAGAAATTTCGTGATATGGTCATCAAGGAAACAACCAAATACACTCACCTTTAGCACCATCTGGACAGGAGAGTGTGTGCCCCGGGTCTCACTTCCTGTGTCCTACTCCCGACATGACCCTGTGTCTTCCCGTCTATCTGCGGTGTAACGCCATCCACGACTGCCCGGGGCGTGAGGATGAAGCAGACTGCCAGACGTACCAGTGTCCTGGCTACTATCGCTGTCGCCAGTCCCGCGTGTGCGTGTCTGCCGAGCACGTGTGTGACGACAGGTATGGCCAGTGCCCTCAGAATGATGATGAGCTGTTGTGTCACTTCACCTGTCCACCTGAATGTAGGTGCTTTGGGTTGGCATTTTACTGTAACCGGTCTGTTGCTGTCAGTGACCATCCAGAACTTCGCTTCTTGAATGCGGACAGGAGCAACATGACGTTGATGGACTTGATGAACATCACCACGCTGGTCCACGTCAGCTTAGCATCTTGTTTTCTGTCTCACGCTCAAGCACCTGCTCTGCCTAACTTGATCAGTCTGGACCTCAGCAATAACCTCATCAACTGTCTTCTACCTGGTGACTTCAGTACCCTCAGATCTCTACAAGTGCTTGTTTTAGCAGGAAATCCACTTGATCTTCAAGATAGTCTCTCTGGTCTGTCCACGTACACCAAACTTCGCGTGTTGGACCTGTCCCGTGTGAGCGTGGACGCAGTGAACGTGGATCCTTTGCACACACTGACTCGTCTGGATCAGCTCAACCTGTCGGGCAGCGGAGTACGTCACGTGCACGGCTCGGGTTTCCGGTTCTACGATCGTTGCGCTCTGTGGATCTCTTAGGATGTCCGGTAATGACCTTTCCTCCACAGCTGTTCCACAATCTTCTCAAACTTCGGTCCGTGACAGCCAGCAATTATAAACTGTGCTGCCCAGCGCTTCTTCCCGAGGAGTTCAGCCCCAAGTGGTGTCAGGTTCCGAAAGACGCCGTGTCGTCCTGCCAGGACTTGATGCAGAGTCACCTCCACCGGATTATCCTGGCTCTGTTAGCCACGCTGGCGTTGGTGGGAAACCTCACCAGTTTCTTTTTTCCGCACCGTCTGCAACAAAGGAACGCGGCGGTTTGGATTTGGTGTCTTCGTTCTGCATCTGTGTATGTCTGATTTCCTGATGGGGGTGTACTTGACTGTGATTGGACTGGCTGACTACAGGTACAAAGACATCTACCTGTGGAATGACTACTCCTGGAGACACAGCACCACCTGCAAGGTGGCCGGGTTCCTGTCTCTCCTGTCCTCTGAGGTGTCTGTCTTTCAGATCTGCTTCATCACCGTGGATCGCTTCCTGTGCTGCGCTTTCCCTTCAGCCAGTTCCACTTCACGCCGACGTCAGCGCATCTGGCCAGCAGCACCGCCTGGTGGGCGGGACTTATCCTGGCCGCCACGCCTCTGGCCCCTGTGACGTCACACTGGCAATTCTACAGCCAGACCGGCATCTGCATCCCGCTGCCCATCACCAGGACCGAGTTCCCGGGACAGCATTACTCCTTCGGTATCTGGATCGCCCTCAACTTCGTCCTCTTCCTGTTCATAGCTTCGGGGCAGATGTTCATCTACTGGTCAGTCACCTCCAACACGTTGGCCAGCTCAGGCACCATTGGCAGGAAGTCCACGGACCAAGTCATCGCTCGGCGGCTGATCACCGTGGCCGTGTCGGACTTCGCCTGCTGGTTTCCCATCGGCGTCCTGGGCATGACGGCGGTCGGAGGCGTGGACGTTCCGGGGGAAGTCAACGTCATCATGGCCGTCTTGGTGCTGCCGCTCAACTCAGCCCTCAACCCATTCCTGTACACCGTCAACGTTATTCTGGAACAGCGGAGGAAGGGCCGTGAGAAACAGCTGATGATCGTTTTTGTCTCAGTTGCAGGACGTTCTGCTGTGAGTTTGAAGGTGGCATCCGGTTATTGTCTTCCTCATGACAGCCCTGATATTATGGCCCTTTACGGTCGGCCAGGTTAGAAGCATTACTCTCTCTCTCTCTCTGTGTCTGTCTCTGTGTCTGTCTTGTCTGCCTGCCTGACAGCCTGTGTACCGGCCTGCCTGCCTGCCTGTCTGTCCGTCTGTCTGTCTGTCCTGCCTCTCTGCTCTCTCTCTCTCTCTCTCTCTCTCTCTCTCTCTCTCTCCTCCTCCTGTCTCTCTCTCTCTGTTCTCCTCTCTCTCTCTCTCTGTTTCTCTCTCTCCCTCTCTGTTCTCTCTCTCTCTCTCTCTCCTCTCTCTGTCTCTCTCTCTCTCTCTCTCTCTCTTCTCTCTCTCGCTCCTCTCTCTCTCTCTCTCTCTCTCTCTCTCTCTCTCTCTCTCTCCTCTCTCTCTCTCCCTGTCCCCTTCTCACTCGCTTGCACGCCCGCTGTCTCGCGTTGTCTTCATCATCCATCTTTGTCTCTCTTGATGTATCTCAGCTACACATCCAGACGTTAATGTTGCTAAATGAGGCAGTCACACCCATGTCCTTTCAACAGTTGCACGGTTTTAGTTCTGTGCTCTGTTTTTTGCAGCATGAATACACGAAAAAAAAAGTATCAGCCAGTTACTGACTTCTGGCAGGTAGCAGTAAGATCCGTTAGGTCCCTAGACTTAATGTGTGTGCCAAGTCTTAATGCTCATCAATAGTCTCAATGTATCTCCCTAGTCTTAATGTGCGTCCCTAGTCTTCATGTGCTTCCCTGTGCGTGCCTGCACCCTATGTGTGTGAACACAGCACAGGCTGTCAAATAATGGGAGCAGGATTGCTCCCAGCTGGTCAGTTTGGCAAGTCCAGGACAGAGCTTCTCTGGGCCCTATCCGCACCTTCGAGTGCGTCTTCCTCTTCAACATGTTGTGATGAAAAAGATCAAGATCCAATGATAGGCAGTCACAGACACACTGCAGGTGACCATTCTGAAGACTTGAAACTATTTTAGTAGGAAGGAAGGCCGCCCTACGTTGGTGTACTCAGTGACACCAGCCAATCATTGGTAATCAAAGACCAACGGTAGGTGACGATTCTGAAGGTGGAAAGTATTGTAGTAGGAAGTAAATACACCTGATGTGCTCAGTGACATTTCCACAATGAATAGCAGCATGCAGCATGTGTATGCTTTGCTTGGCTGACCTACACTGTTCTTTTGGGCATCATACGGACAATGAAGTATCTGGATTTTTTTTTTTTTTTTTTTTTTTTTTTTTTTTTTTTTTTGTAGATCGTACAACTATGGACATTTTAACAATAAGCTCAACGTATTATTTTTCTTACGTGGCGCATCATATATAAAACTTACGTGGAGCTTCATTCATAAAAGTTATGTGAAGCATCATTATAAAAGTTACGTGGAACATATCAATTATAAAAGTTACGTGGAACATATCAATTATAAAATGACGTGAAGTATCATTTATAAACGCTTCATGCTGTATCATTTATATAAGTGTTTTCCAACCTATGTGATTGGAAATCGACCTTGGAAAAAAATTATGGATAGGATTAGTATCTTGACTGTTTTCAAAATAACCAAATGTGGGCTTTTAGAGTATTAGATATGAAACAGATTGTTTCCCATGTATTAGTTTATTTTACCACATACACACCCCACACCACACACACACACACAC
>JADBJO010021865.1:0-28833 GCA_016801955.1 Conus betulinus
TTTCAGAAAGAGCGGCCAAGTACTTTCGGAGATATTCCATAAAGAAGAAAAACCGTTACAGCAGCCGTTAGTAACGGCTAAAAACGGGCAAACTAAAACATCGCTCATTATTCGTGACCATAATGAACATACCTACAAATTTTCAGAAAGATCGGCCACATACTTTCTGAGATATTCCATAAAGAAGAAAAACCGTTACAGCCGTTACAGCCGTTGGTAACGGCTATACGGGGGTAAAGTAAAACATCAGGCACCATCCGTGACCCATAATGAACATACCTGCTAATTTTCAGAAAGTTCGGCCAAGTACTTTCTGAGATATTCCATAAAGAAGAAAAACCGTTACACGCCGTTACAGCCGTTAGTAACGATTATAACGGTAAACTAAAACACCAGGCATTATTCGTGACCCATAATGAACATACCTACAAATGTTCAGAAAGATCGGCCACGTGCTTTCTGAGATTTTCCATAAAGAAGAAAAACCGTTACAGCCGTTAGTAACGGCTATAACGAGGTAAACTAAAACACTGGGCATCCTTTGTGACCCATAGTGAACGTACCTGCTCATTTTTCACAAAGATCGGCCAAGTACTTTCTGAGATATTCCATAAAGAAGAAAACCCGTTACAGGCCGTTACTGCGGTAAACTAAAACATAGGGCATCATCTGTGGCCCATAATAAACATACCTACAAATTTTCAGAAAGATCGGCCCAGTAGTTTTGTCTGGAGCGAGTGGAACACATTTTGACCACGGACACAGAGACAGACACACAGACAGCATTTCTTCGTTCCCATTCTAAAGTACTCCCTGTTCTATAAGAAGGGAGTACAAAAAGAAAGAAAACAAACAAACAAAAACTACCCCTGAGCCCCTCATCGTCAGGGAGAGAAACTGCAGAAAATCGCCAAGTTTTCTGGCGCCCAGAAATCTCCATAAATGTGGACCTGGACAACAGCAACAGCAACAGGTATCACAGGTATCACAACGCCCACCAGAATCACGCAGACACATAGGTGAGCTGTAAATAATCAACACCGCGACAACGAATGCAAGGCAGACGTGAGGCATAGCTTCTGGATGTCTGGATGTGAACCAACAGAGGACGTAAGACAGACGCGAGGCTTCTGGATGTGAACCAACAGACAGCGGACATAAGACAGACGCGAGGCTTCTGGATGTGAACCAACAGACAGAGGACATAAGACAGACGCCAGGCTTCTGGGTGTGAACCAACAGACAGGGTAACAGTAGGGCAGAAGGAGGAGGACTGACAGAGAAAAGGCCGGTGTGACCCGAACATGTTGATTTCCCTCCCATACCCAGAGGTAAAAAATGTAAGCTGTGACAGGTGGTCTATGCTCATTCATAAGTTTCACTTTAAAACCAGTGTCTAACATACTCTACATATTATCGGAAATCTATTAAGCTTGAAATTAGTATAACAAGACCAAACACCAGTTTTGGAAATGAATTCATGGCCAGAGCTTTCGGGGCTGTGATGCCCCTTCATCCATTTTGTTTGCTAAAGTCGTCATCATGGTACGCGTAAAATACGTCACAGGCCGAGAGATTTAAAAAAAAAAAAAAAAAAAAAACGTCACGGCACAGTGTGATGGCATAAGGAGACTGGCTGAGTATGGGATGGAGAGAGGGAGGGAGGGGGTGATGGAGGGTGCGAGGGATGGAGAGAAGGAGGGAGGGAGGAGGGGATGGGGAGGGAGGGATAGAGGGAGGAGGAGGAAAGGGGGGATGGAGAGAGGGATGGAGGGGGATGGAGGGACGCAGGGAGGGAGGGAGGGGTGGAGGGAGGAAAGGAGGGAGGGATGGGGGGAGGAGTAGGAGGAGGAGGAAGCTTAAGCTTGCCATAAGCAAATAATTCGGGGTATGGTTCTTTGAATTATTATAAAAATCGCCAATAAGTGTAATTTCTTTCTCTCATCTCCCTTCTTCAAAACCCCAAATCTCAGCACCATTCTGACTATAGGCTGAATCTGTTGGCATCCGATAACTTTTAATCAGAATAATTTAGTTTTCAAACGTATACAATGGGTTTCAAAACGGAGTGACTGAGGGCGGAAAATGAAGCAAAATGATGCAAAGGAAGCAAAATCTGGAAAGAGATGGGGATAGTTTCCGCCAAGGACACAGACGAACCAGAGACGTAGTCCTGTACTCGGTGTCCTTGGCGGTAGACTGTACAATGGGCTTCAACTTTAAATACACAAAGCCGCTGGTTTTCCCCTGGTGGGTTTTTTGTTTGTTTGTTTGTTTGTTTGTTTGTTTGTTTTTTAAGCAAATGAAACACTTGGTTCGTCTTAACTACGAGTTGATTATTCTTTCACACATGCGCGCACATTCACAGACATTGTTGGTCATTTAGTAATGCACACACTTTAATGCACGACACACAAACAAGACAAGAAATTTTCGGCAATAAGCCTTCCTCAGCAACAAAACAATGAAAACAGTACAGACGTTAACATGCGCAATACTCCCCTTGTGAAGCCAAAGTGGTGAATAAAGTTGAAAGAGGGGCAGTGGGAGAGAGGGTGAGTTGTATTCGAGGAAGATGGCACGAGGAAAGAGGGTAGAGTGAAGCGAGGAGCAGGAAAAGGAGAGAGAGAGAGAGAGAGAGAGAGAGAGAGAGAGAGAGAGAGAGAGAGAGAGAGAATGAAAGTACAGGAAGAGTGGAGAGTGAGAGAGAGAAGAGGACAGGGAGGGGAAGGAGAGTGAGAGGGGGGGGAGGGTGTGATTGTGTGTAGTGGGTGTGTTGCATATGAAAGAAACGAACAAGAGAGAACACAATAAATGAAATACAACATGCACCAAAAGCATTGTAAATGACAAGGGGATGGGGAGGAGAGAAGGGGGTCAGCCGCCTAAAGCACCCGACCCAAGTCTGACCCTAGGGTAGGTTGCCCTACCCAAGCACCAAGGGGTGAGAGGGAAAACAGGAGAACCCCGAGAAAAAAAAACCCTAGCCAGACGCAGCTAGGAGCTGCAGGGCTCGCCCCCACATGAAAAAAACACTTGCGCGCGGGCACAACCACACACACACAACCACACACACACACACACACACACACACACACGCACACACACACACACAAAACCACACACATACATATATACAAGTGCGCACGTGCGTGCGCACGAACACACATGCACACACACATACACATACACAATACGCACATACGCACAAACACAAACACACAACACACACACATACCTATTTAAAAAGGGGGGGGGGGGGGGGGGGGGGGGGGGGGTACAAATGGAGAGTAAATGAGTAAAAGTACAAACAAGGCATACATAAAACATTTGGGTAAAGAATAGGGAGGTAGGTGGTGCTATGGTGGCGCAACAGAAAAAGGCAAAAATAAGAGCATTAACGCAAAAGATAGATATGAGGTCATGATGAGAGGCGCTAACAACACTCCCAAAAAAAAAAAAAAAAAAAAAAAAAAAAAAAGGGGGGGGGGGTGGGGGGGGGGGGAGGGAGGATGGGCGGGAGGGGAGGGGGGTGTGGAGAGAGAAAGAAGGAAGAGACGTACAGAGGACCCGTATGAGGGCCCTAAAGGAGAGATGCTGAGAGAAGTGCTACGGGGAGAAGGAGGAAGAGAAGCCTCAGGAGGTCCCGTAGAAGGGTCCTACTAAGGGGGCGACCAGAAACAAAGGGGAGAGACAGGAAGTAAGGAGGGAAAGTAAAGAGAAGGAACACACAAGAAGAAGGAGCCCTACGGGGAGACGACTGAAAGTGAACAAGGACAGAGGAGGGAAGGGAGCGAGAGGGAAGGGGGTAGGGGTAGAGAGGGGGAGAAAGGGGGGAGAGGGAAGAAAAAAAAAAGGGAAAGAGGGGGGGGGGAAAGAAGGGGGGGAAGGGGCTAAGTGGGTAGGATGGAGAGGGATTGAAAAAAAAAATTAATAATAATAAAATGAAATAGAAAAAAAAAAAAAAGACAGGAGACTGAGGAGCTAACCCTACTCAGAAACTCCTGGCAAAAGATATAGGCTCTCAAACGATCATCCCAGTAGGCGCTAGGCTCTATGGTCACGAAGAGGCCACTGATGCAGACCAACCATGCACAGGTAAGTATTAAAGGGAAAGGGAATAATAGGTCATTGTCCACCTGAATTGGCACGGGGAAAAAAAAAAAAAAAAAAAAAAAAAATTACAGAGAATTGCTACGCTTTTTCATCAATACCAGCTGGATTTCTGGTGCCAAGTTTTTTGAATCAGGTGAGACTCCATATCCTTCCTGTCTCTAGAGTCACTAGTTTTCATGAGCCACAAGCCCTTCACTCTTGCATTGTGTGCGGAATGGCTGGGGAGGTTGAAGTGCTTGGCTACTGTTTGTCCCTGTTGTATTTAATGTCAGCGAGGTGTTCCTTGAATCTGACAGTCAGAGAGCGTCCGGTCTCACCAATGTAAAGTTTAGAGCAAACGGTGCAGTGGATGATGTAGATCAAGTTAGTGGTTTGGCAGTTGAGAATTTGGAGACAGTCATGCGTGAACTGGGTCCTTTCACTTCAATGGCAGTACAGATGAAAGGGCAGGTCTTGCAGTTGGGTAGATTGCACGGCTTGTGCCTACAGAAGATTTACGTCTGTGAGGCTGGAGACTGGAACGCACAAGCATGTCACGGATATTCTTCCCGTTTGTAGGCAACTAGAGAGGGCTGGGAAAAATTTTTTAGCCGAGTGAGCACAAGACTGAAGGATGTTCCAGTTGGTTTGGAGAATTTTGCGCACCTGGTGGACAGAAGGGTGGTAGAGCAGGCTGACAACAGGTCTGTCTCTGGTTGATTCCTGGGGTTTCGGTTCCAGAGCTTGTGGGGGGTGATGAGCTGGACTTTCTGGAGAGCACGATCAATGATGTCTTCGGATAGTGGCGTTCGAGGAAGAACTGTTTCATTTCTAGGGCTTTTACATCAAAGACAGAGTTCTCAGAGCAGAGTCTGCGGAGTCTCAAGAACTGAGAGTAGGGTATGCTGGTTTTGGTACTGGGATTATGTGACGATCTGTAGACGAGATAAGAGTGTGAGTCCGTAGGTTTGTAGTGGATGGACGTGGAGAGTCCACTATCGGTGATGGAGAGGCTCACGTCAAGGAAAGTGATGCACTTTTCAGATATTTCGTGGGTGAACTTGATAGTAGGATGAAAGTTCTGGGCTGCTGTGATGAAGACATGGAGATCACTGATGGGCATGGAGGTTGCACCAAGTCCGTCATCGATGTAGCGTTCATAGAATTAAGGGATAGGACCATGGTATTTTTGCAGGAAATTGTGTTCAAAGTATCCCATGAAAAGGCATGCGTAGCTGGGGCCCATTTTGGTGCCCATGGCGACACCACTGATTTGCTTGAAGGTTTCAGTCCCTCAGATCTGATATAGTTCACACGTTTTTTTTCGTATGATTCCCCCCCCCCCCCCCCCCCCCCCCCCCCCCCCCCCCCCCCCCCATTCTTTTTGTCTTCTCTAGTTTCTTCCATTGTAATTAGCTCTTCTGATTCTTTTGTTTCTGATTCATTCAGCCGTGGTAAATTTTTAACATATTTTCCTGATTTCACTATCTCTTACGGCTTTTTTTTTTTTTTTTTTTTTTTTTTCCCCATTTTTTTTGAGGCTTTCATATAATATCGTCTAGTGGCTTCTAATATGTCGTAACTTTTTAATGAAATTACCCCATTACCTATTACAAGCTTTAGCACGTGTTTACTTACAAAATGTCTTTTCTTCACATTACAAAAGTATTTTATTACTTTTTCTCCCTGTAAAACCCACCTTGCTTTGGATCTTAGGGTAACTCCTTCCATTTTCTTTCTTTGTGGTTTTAAAACGTCTTTTTCTTTTGTTTGATTTCTCTATCGTGATTTACCTTCCTTTCCTTTCCTAACTCCTGTATTTCTTTTTCATGTTTTTTTTTTCATATTTGTTTATTCCTTTTTTTTTTTTTTTTTCTTATACTGAAAGTTATGGTAGTTGCTCTTATTTTCATGATCAAAACATCTAACAACAGCTGACCACTAATTGTGAAGTGGAATTTATGACCAGGCACATTAGTTAAATTATCTCTTGCATATGGTGATGCTGCATACTTTTCTTCAACATTCTCTATAGCTTCTTTCACCAAATCAACATATTTTTCGTTTCTGAGTAGTGATAAGTTGAATTTCAACAACGTTTTTCCCTTTTCTCTTGTGGTCAGTACTAAACTGATGTTAATCAGAGAATGTTGCCCCACAGGATATCCGTATCATTAATGTTTGCAACAAACCCTCGGATGATGAGAAAAAAAAATCTAGACGGCTCTGTTGAAGGGGTGTCCATCTTCTCCACGTACATCTCAGCAATTCTGGATTGATCCATCCCCATAACTAGTTCTAGGTCATCCGTCATATCAAATACTATAGCCGTATTTTTTTCCCCCCAAGTTTGGGTTTTAAGTACATGTTCCAAATATGCAGAGAGTGACGTCCCTTGTTTGTTTCGATTTCGCGCAAATTTTGTTTATTCATTTCGTAAAACTAGAATATTTACCTTTAAAGTGAAAAAAAAAAAAATCCATTGAAATTTTGCAAATGAAAAACTACACTCTGCTTTCGAACTTGGACAATACCAGTGCTCTGTGACTGCCCTTAGCACACACTTACGTAATAAGAAAGACACCGCGTAACACGCACCACATGACCAGCTGAAACACGTTGCCTTCATGTTTGTGGGACCGGCCTCACACGGCTTCAACGACTGAACGAGGAGAGTGGCGAGTCGCCGAGAGGAAACCGCAAGGAACAAAGAAGTTTGTCATTGTTCGGGTCCGTGTGGTCAGTATTTGTTCAGGTATGTAAAGATTTCATTGTAATCATGATCCCAGCTTCGTTTTTTTTTTTCTTCTTCTTCTTCTTGATGTAATGCCCACAATCATCAGTTGATTATTTTTGGCATCTTCTTAGTTTTGCTCATTGATGAAAGGTACGATAACAGCAAACTATCGGAAGTAAGAAGGCTCTACAACATGTCGCAGTGATATGCGGCTTGTCCGGTCAGTGTAGATTTTGTTTGCATTGAGAGTTTTTAGGTTAGTACAATATATATTATAATTTACATATATAACATGTAGGACTAAAAGCAGATTTGGCTTTTTCTGTTTTGTTTGTTTCAGCAAATTGTTTTCAGCAAATAAAGTTCAAACCGATTGCGGGTCCTTATCCAGTACTGGAGAGAGTACTTTGCTTCATTTTACAAAATGAAATTTGTTTAGAATCTTGCATTATTATTCTCAATGCTTATTGAGTTCAGTATTTGAAATAGGCAAATTGAGTGTTCCTGCAGTAGTGCTAGGCAAAGTTCCAAATTTTAATAATCCTGTGTGTTAAACACACACACACACACACACACACACACACACACACACACACACATGGCAAAAGACTGGTTTTAGCAAGTGGTTTATGAGTCTGATTTTGTAAGATGGTCTCTTGCTCCAGTGGTTTGCTGTATATTTTCTTTTAAAAAAAATGTTAAGTTTTTTTTTTTTCAGAATCAGTGGTCAAACTATGTTGCCCATATAAAACAATTGGCCTACCTTGTATCTAGAGTTTTAAAAGTGGAACCATTGTGTCAGACTTTGAACTGAATAAGATGAGGTATCATCCTAGAAATTCTGTTTTTCTATATATATAGTGACAGACTTCAGGTTCACTCTGATATTCTAAACTTAGTGATTCAAGGAATCTTAACCTTTCTTTGTAATTGAAATGACTCACACGAATGATAAATTTGTCAGGTGAACTTTTTTTTCTTTTTTTTTTTTTTTTTTTTTTTTTTTTTTTTTTTTTTTTTTTTACATATATTTAAGAAAGGTTTGTTAGGTGAATCTTCTTGGGGGGGGGGGGGGGGGGGGGGGGGGAAAAAGGTGAAATTGAGCCCCAAACCATATTGCTTTGTCTAAAATTTGCACACCTATAGTGTTAAAAAGGTGTACCATCATATCTGTGGTTTTGAATTGAATTTTGTTTCCCATTTTAACAGTTGCGGTGAGATGTAGGTCACAAACGAAATAACTATCAACTTAGACACCTTAACCTATTGTTACTTTCAGTAAACTCCTTTTAACTTTCTCAGTTTCAGTGGGTTTCACTTCACATCCACTCCTGGTGTTTCCAATTTCTAATGGGGCTTTGACAAATCTTACGCAGTACTCACTCAGAGCTGTAGCCAACTGGTCTGTACTCAGGTCTATTCAACTCAATTCAATTCAGTTCAGTTCAATTCAGTTTACTTTATTGTCCATCGAAATTTTTCTTCTGCTCCATATCATTTCACAAGTGCATTAAGACATTACAAAAAGACATTATAAATCGTACCATAAAAGCCTGTGTTATTATATATATATATTTGTATATACATCAACACTCAACCCCCCCCCCCCCACCGCCACACACACACACACACACACACACACATGAATCCCCCCACACACACATACACACATGAATCCCCCCCCCCCCCCACCACCACCACCACCCGCTCACTCACACACACACACACACACACACACACACACACACACACACACACACACACACACACACACACACACACACACAAAATAAACATAAATCATAAACATAGAACATAATTGACATAAAACATTACATTGAAAATAAAAACAATACCGCACAAAAACACAAAAAACACACACATGCGCACACACACACACCACAACACACAAACACACACACACACACACACACACACACACACACACACACACACACACACACACACACACACACACACACACACATTCACACATGCACACACACATACACACAGTCATAGTCAAAGTAAAAGCATAATATTGCAAACTGAAGTGTTCATGTCTGAGAGACAAGGGTCATGGCAGTCAATCACAGGCTTTAGTTTAAAATGCTAATGGCACTTGGTATAAAGGACTTCTTCTGTGCTCTGGGCATTCTGTAGCATCTTCCTGATGGAAGTTTTCAAAGTGGCAGTGGGAGTGGGTGTGAGGGATCAGAGGTAATATTCACAGATTTCCTGATTACAGAAACAGTGCAGACTTCTCTGAGAGCAGATTGCCTTTTCTCTATAACCTTACTTGCCTGATTGACAATTCTGGCGAGCTTTGAGAAAGATCTTTCTCTGAAAGATTTCCAAACCAGACAGCAATGTTGAATGACATTAGACTTTGTATTAAGCTTACATATATACCTTTTCTAGTACGTGTTGACTGACATTAAAACTATGTAATTTTCTCAACAGAAACAACCTTTGATTTGCTTTTTTGAAGATACTGTCAGTATGATGACTAAAAGACAGCTTATGGTCAATGTGTATACCAAGATTTTTGAAACGGTCAGCAGTTTCTATTGTCTGTCCATTTATCACAACTGGTTGAAATGAACTATTTGGTATTGAAAAGTTTAATACAAGTTCTTTGGTTACCACAATTAAGTTGCAAGAAGCTGGAAGAGCACCAGTCCTGTAGTTCTAAGATGTGACTGAAGTATGCTTGCTCATTTATAGAGCCTTCTTTAAACAAAAGACTTACAAGAACCATATCATCAGCATAGTTAATCAGGTTCAGAAGTGCACCCTGGATTTTCATTTTTCATTTGTGTAAACCGAAAATAACAAAGGAGATAGAACACATCCTTGAGGAGCACCTGTGTTTAAGACAATTTCCTCTGACAAAAACAACCATTCATTAATAATACTCTCTGGGATCTGTTTTCAAGAAAATTTCTGACCCACTTAATAACACTTAATGCCACTTGGCACTATAGTTGTTCTTCCTCCTTTACTGGCTTGACTTAAACATGCTTCCAGCTGCTGGGATCTTTTTCATCTTTGATTGTTAATATCAAAAAGAATTATTAAAGGATATGTTGAGCAGTCTTTTATTTTTTTTTTTTTAGGCTTAGGATAACTACCATCACGATCAGCAGACTTCGTATGGTTCAGTTTGGATTATTTATCTCATGTCATTTACTGATTTAGTCAAATAAGCTACAAGGATGTATCTGGCTGTTTGGGAATTAGGGGAAGTTACCCAAATCCTCAGCAGTTAAAACACTTGAAGAAATTATAATTTAGTACATCAGCGTTTTCCTTAGTCTGAGTAAATGAGCCATCAGGCTTGATAAGATTAGCACCTGTGGTTTTGTCTTTGATGAAATATATATGCAAATAAACTCTTGGGATTTTTTTTTTTAAAAAATTCCTTCAAGAAGATCGCTTTTTTTATTAGCTAGTTTTTCATAATGCCTATTTCACCTGATTCGTTGCTTTGGCAAACTCATCATAATTTTCTTTTGTTTTATTCATTTAGGTAATTAGTTAGTTATTTTATACATTTAGAAAACTCTGCTTTTTGCACTGATTATGTCTGATATATCTAGCATTGTGCAAGAGGTGTGCTTGTTTTGTAACACTGAATATTTCCGGACATGTGTTATTGCAAAGGTAGGTACTGATCTGTCTCATCGCGATCACACTGTTTTATTTAAAAATGGTCCCAGCAGTCATGTACATCCAAACCATGCTCCAGTACACATTTCCAGTCAGTATACAGATGAACTGTGTCAGGCCACGGTCATTTCCCTTATTCAGTGCTTACTTTTAGTGGGTTTTTGACCTCCTTGTCCAGGGCCAGCCCAGCTGTACAATGGTGAGCAACATGCAAGCTCAGTGTCATGTAATATCTTTAACCCAGTGGTGGAAGAAAGGATAGATTCAGGATGTTACCATGGTTTTTACTTAGGTTTGGGTCAAGAATTGTTGCATGTTGCTGACCTCTGAAGTGCGTTGACTCTAAACCATGTCAAGCAGGTAAAATTAATTCACAGTCTGCGGAAATACAGTTGCAGTCCTCCAGCCATTTACAGGAAAGTTAAAAATGCCTGTCATGATCATTGTGTCAGTAGAAGATACTGAAATATACCATTTTTTGATTTGTCATGTTGCTGAGTGCTTTAAGCACAGAAGCATAATGGCTATCTGTAGATTAATTATATGAAAGCTCACCATAATTTTGAACGCTAAAGAAGGATGACAAAAATTCTGAATTAAGAAAACTTCTGGTCTTCTTTTAGTGTGTAAGGAGTTGTGGATGACTGAATTCTGCAACATCCCTGTCAGCCGGGTCTGATAGAAGTTCAAACTCCGCAGGGATTCAGGAACAATTCCCTTCATTTTTCTGACGCTGTGGAGTGGATTTCACCCCGAAGAATAATAATGTCAGGTTTCATCTCTAAAATCAGAGATTCTAATTCAATCCCTTTATTTGTAAAGAAATTAAAGGTTGTAGGAAACACAGGTCTGATGGTTACTTGCTGTGTTGTTTCACGATTTAAACAAAAAAAAAAAAAAAAACAGACTTGCTATCAGATCATTAGGCAGCAAGGCTGGCAATCCCCCCTCACCCTCCCAAACACCCTCTCCAAAAAAGTGGGAGTGGGAGAAGCTGAAGGGAGGGACTGGAGAGGGAGGGGAGGGGGGGAGGGATTGGGGAAGGAGGGGAGGAACTGCAGAGGGGGGGGGGAGGGATTGGGGAGGAGGGGAGGGGGGGAGGGGAGGGGAGGGAGGAATTGCAGGAGGGGGGGGGAGGGGTTGGGGAGGAGGGGAGGGATTGGAGAGGGAGGGGATTGGGGAGGGCAGTTGGTAGATCCATACGTGACTGTTTCTTTTGTTTGCCTTGACCTTTGATGTTGTGTGTCATGAACGACATAGGATGAATACAGTGCTCATGTACACCAGAACATTGTAAACCAGGTTTCATTTTTTTTTTCTTTGCTTCTTCTCTATAGTTGATTTGTTCTTTTTTTTAGTGTGGTTAAGGGTGAAGGACAAGTATGGCAGAAGTATGAGCAACATCATGCTTTTTTGTTTACGAGCTGCATTTGAAAGGCAAAACAAGCAATGTAAACAAGTATGATTATCATCATGATGATGGTCATTATTGCTATTTTTATTATTGTTGTTAATATACAATGTTATTATTGTTGTTGTGTTATTGTTCTTCTTATTATTATTATGATCATCATCATCATTAGTATTGTTGTTGCTGTTATTATTGTTATTATTGTTAATATCATTTATAGTAGTAGCAGTAGTAGTAGTAGTTATCACAAATGTATTCTACAGATCAGAGAACTTTCAGTACAGTTTAGCTTGTTTTATCATCAACTGACATATGAATGAGATGAGTCAGACTTGAGTGTGGTCACATACTTCATCACAGCAGTGAGCTGACACACTGTCTTCTGATTTCAGACTTGAGCCACAATCTGAAACGTCACTGGCGGCAGACACCCACGAGATGGCGTGTAGTTCATGTTTTTGATCTGCCCTGCAGTGGAATCAGACTGATTGTCTCTGAAGACGACAGCAGACTGGACACAGACGCCTTAGCCATCGCCGCCATGGAAAAGTTGGAGGGCTTGGGGGGTGTTTGTGTGGCTGACTCTCGTATGTCCCCCTGACTTGCCGATACCGTGTGAGGAGGAATACAGGGAATACTGGACGAGGCAGATGACTAGTTACTACCACCACCATCTTTTTTCTGGCCTCTCTGGTCACAAAGTCTCGTCAGTGACTTTAACGCTGTTGGGGAGATCTTGTAAGTGGATGGTGTGTGAGACTGTGTTCTGAGCATTATTCATTCATACTGTACACTGTGTCAGTTCATTAGCATGGAGATTTGGGTTTTGGCATCATCAGGGACATTTTGTGTTGGCAGCAAGACCATGCTGACCCCACTGACCCATTCTCCTCCCACTTGGTCAGGGAGGCAATGAGGACAAGGGGGACAATCCAGGATAGTGTGGTGGGGATCTGTGATGCTGATCCGGATCAGACAATGGATCCAGCATGTTCTGCAAAATTTTAGAGTTACACACACACACACACACACACACACACACACACACACACACACACACACACACACACACACATACATATATATATATCATGCACTCCATGCATGGTTTTTTATGACTCATTCTTCATTACAATACCATATATATATGTATATGTATATACACACACACACACACACACACACACACACACACGCACACGCATACGCATGCATGCACACATGCACACATGCAGTGCAGACGAGGCGTGTGTGTATGTGTGTTGCAAAAAAAACATGTGACTTTCCATCTTTCAACCACAAATCTCCTCTAATCTGTTAGTTTTGTAAGCTATCTTGATAGATGGATAGGTAGACAGTTAGATGAAGAGATAGATTGCAAAAACTATCTTGATAGATGGCTAGATGGATAGGTAGATGGATAGATAGATACATACATACACACACACACACACACACACACACACACACACACACACACACACACACACACACATATATATATATATATACATACATATACATGCACACATATACACATACACATAACACACATACACATATATGTAGATGATAGATAGGTGGAAATTAAGGATTTTAAGGAGGAGGAAGTTGGTGGGGTTGAAAGATGGAATGTCACCCAGGTGGAAGCCATTCAATTTTGATGCAGACTTGGTCTTGCGCTGAGGGTCCAGGTCAGTGGCTGACCCAGGATCTTTTTTACATCAAAATGTTTACACAGTTTTACACTGATCATGGACACTGACCGCGTGATAACAAATTGTTAGTTGTGTGCCTGTTTATGGACACTGTTACAGTGTGATAACAAATTGTTTTGTTGGTTATCAGCCTGTTTACCAATTTTATTCTGATCATGGACACATGTGTGCACTTCACACCATTTTCTACATGATAATGCCGTGAAAGCACACTTTGTGTTGTGTGTTGTAGTGAGTTGTTTTACGTCACTTGTTGGCTCAGCCACACACAGTTGTAGACCATGTGTGTGGGTTGTAGTGAGTCGTTTTACGTCACTTGTTGGCTCAGCCATACACAGTTGTAGACCATGTGCTGTGGGTTGTAGTGAGTCGTTTTACGTCACTTGTTGGCTCAGCCATACACAGTTGTAGACCATGTGCTGTGGGTTGTAGTGAGTCATTTTACTTCACTTGTTGGCTCAGCCATACACAGTTGTAAACCATGTGTTGTGTGTTGTAGTGAGTCGTTTTACTTCACTTGTTGGCTCAGCCATACACAGTTGTAAACCATGTGTTGTGTGTTGTAGTGAGTCGTTTTACTTCACTTGTTGGCTCAGCCATACACAGTTTGTAAACCATGTGTGTGTGTTGTAGTGAGTCGTTTTACTTCACTTGTTGGCTCAGCCATACACAGTTGTAAACCATGTGTTGTGCTGTTGATGACTCAGGGAACCACAACAAGCTGCTGATGGACATGATGGCCAAGGCGCTGACCTCCTACAGGGTCACCTGCCCGCTGCATCAGCAGGTCTCCCTGAAGACCGTCACTGTCGTTGTCCAGGGCAACGCTTTTGAATATTTCCACATCTGCATCACCACCTGTCTCAGAGCTATGGCACAGGTACCTTCTGTTGGGTGTGTGTGTGTGTGTGTGTGTGTGTGTGTGTGTGTGTGTGTGTGTGTGTGTGTGTTGTAAATGAAATAATTCGGCTTGCTTTTTCAAATTTTCATTGTTTTCGCCTAGAAGAAAAGCAAGAAAGCTCTAGGTAAATCTGCTTCTGACAAGGTTCCTTGCTGAATTTGGACCAAGGCAAGACATACAAGTTCTTCTTGGGCCTCACAGGGGTCAGGGTTTTTGTTGTTGTTGCTGTTGTTTTTCTTTTGGTCCCCCTTTTCACTGGATGTAAACAGTCGTCTGAGTGCTAGTGTTTCTGATGAGGTGATGATGTCCCCTAAGCAGTCCACAGTTTGCACTAATGACAGAATCCATGGCAGCAAGGGAAATGGCATTGCCAGATTCTGTCCACAGTTCCACTTGGGTACTATGACCAAAATATGACCAAGCAAAAAGAAATGTATGGCTCTTGCAAAGGAGTGCAACACAAATTTGAGTAGGAGAAATCTGTTGTAACAGTGATGGTTATAGCGTGCGTGCAGTTCATATAGTAACATATATGGAACACTTCAATAGAAAAACAATGCAATGAAATGCAATGCAGTTCGATGCATCTAGTTTGGAATGCAATGCAAATATGCAATCCAGCAGGATGCAATGCAATATGATGCAATCCAGCAGAATGCAATGCAATATGATGCATCCAGCAGGATGCAGTGCAGTGTGATGCAATCCAGCAGGATGCAATGCAATATGCAATGCAATATGATGCAATGTCCATGCAATCAGGATGCAATGCAATGATGCAATCCAATCCATGCAGTGCATGTGATGCAATCCAGCAGGATGCAGTGCAGTGTGATGCAATCAGCAGGATGCAATGCAATGTGATGCAATCCAGCAGGATGCAATGCAATATGATGCAATCCAATTGGAATGCAATGTAATATGCAATTCAGTAGGATGCATGCAATATGATGCAGTGATGCAATCCAGTAGCATGATACAATGTGATACAATCCAGGATGCAATGATGCAATCCAGTAGGGTGCATGCAGTATGATGCAATCCAGAATGCAATGCAGTATGATGCAATACAGTAGTGCAATGCAATATGATGCAATCCAGTAGATGCAATGATGCAGATGCAATCCAGTAGGATGCAATGCAATATGATGCATGCCAGTAGGATGCAATGCAATATGATGCAATCCAGTAGGATGCAATGCATGATGCATCTATTGGGATGCAAATGATGATGCAATCCAGTAGGATGCAATGCAATATGATGCAATCTACTGGGATGCAATGCAATGATGCATCCAGTAGGATCAATGCAGTATGCAATGCAATGTGAATGCAATCCAGTAGGATGCAATGCAATCCAGTAGGATGCAATGCAATATGATGCCAGTAGGGTGCAATCAATATATGAAGTGTCCAGATGTGTATCAATTTAGAACAGACAAAAGGAACACACTTCACCATAAAGTGTGAATAATAACACCAGTAGTAATAATCATCATGAGAATGATGATAATAATCATAGTGATAATGGTAGTAATTTTGCTACAAGTACTGTTACACTTTTTTGCTACTGATAACAGTGAAATTGCTGATGAATGGACAGTAGGAATCATGATGATATACTTCTGCTACTGATAACAGTGAAGTTACTGATTATAACATGACAGTAGGAATCATGATGATAATATCAAAATCCTGGTGCTTGGGCAGTCACAGAGCGACGAGTTCCACCGCACCATACAGAAATCCTACTCCTTGGAGGACCTGAGACCCACTGCCAGCTGGCATCAGCATCCAAACAGGGTAAGCAGTGTACCTATCCACCCCCATAAGCACCTATCCACCCCCATAAGCAGTGTACCTATCCACCCCCATAAGCAGTGTACCTATCCCCTCAAAACACTGGCCCACACAACTCTCCACAGACGCACTACTCATTATTTACGTCAAGCATGCTTCAGCTGTTCACTCTCCTTGTTTTTTTACTACCTTCATTTTCTTTTGAAAAGATCAATTTCTTACTTATTAATCCATGCACCTTCATTTTTGTCATGATTTTTCCTTTCAGACGCATGTATTTCTTTTACATAAACATTTATTTTTCTTTCTTTCTTTTCTCTTCCCCATTCCCTGTCTCCCCCCCCCCCCCCCCCCCCCCCCCCCCCCCCCCTTTTTGTTTGTTTTTGTTTGTTTCTGTTTCAATAGCACTTGCTTAACTTTTTACTCACTTACTAATCTCTCTCCTTTCCATCTAATTCTTCTTCTTCTTTCTTCTTCTTAATACTGTTATAATTATTAGTCCTATTGTCACATTTATTGCATTATGTATCAGTAGCAGAAATAGTAGTAATAGTAATAGTTGCAAAATTATTATCATTATTATTACCATCATCATCATCATCATCATCATTATTGTTATTGTTAGTGTTGTTATTACCGTTATTTAATGTTACTATTAGTATAGTGTTATTGTTATTGCCGTTGTTGTTGTTACTACTATTATTATTACTGTCATCAATACTTCTAAATTGATATGCACATCTGTATGCTCCGTAGATTTTATATTTCTTTTTTTCACAGCTTCATTGTGAAGAGGTGGAAAGATGTGTGTCTGTGTTGTTATTTGTCTGTGCCTTTCAGAAGCTGTGTGCCATCCATTTTCCCTTTCATGTTTCAATGTTTAAGGCAGTCATCCCGCTTAGACACCAGCCTGGTGTATGTATGTACAGTTGTCTTTCCTGTGCCATGAAAACACGGCATTGGCCAGACCTCCACTGGAGAAACTCTTCAGTAAAAAAAACCCCAACAACCCTAAAACCTTGTCGCATTTGTTGTCTGTAACGTTATCTGTCATTCAGCTATACAGTTAAATATAATACAGACTTTCAATCAAATGTTGTTATCTGGAACACAGCTCATGTGTTGGGCTGTCTTTACGCAGTCGCAGATGTTACAACTCTCATCTGTTTTCTTTCTCTTTCACCTCTGGTTGGGGTCATATTCAGATGTGATTAGAGGAAACGGCATCCATGATAAAAAGAGAACAATGACGCTACATTCCTTCCAACCTCTTAGATCAAATATTAACTTGAGAAAACCTTTTTTTTTTTTTTTTTTTTTTTTTTTTTTAAACAACAAATTTTTTCACATTATCCTTTAAAACGTTCTTTTAGAAGTCCGTTCAAATGTCGTTTTGACAAAATGATAAATATACATTTTCACTTGCCTGTGTGTCTGAATAATTTGACTAATTTAGTTCTAACATGCCTGTCTTTTGAATACTTGATTTCTTTATACATCAAGTCTCTGTGGTGCCGTCATAGGTCGTCCAGATGTGGTCACACATGGTTGTTGTTGTTGATTGTTGTTCAGTGAATATACTAAACCTTTGTCTTGCCGATGATTGTTCACTGAACACACAATAAAAATCTTATCTTGTTGAGGACTGTGCACTGGATAAATGAAAATTTTTGTTTTATGGATGACTGTTCAGTGAATAAACTAACACTTTGTCTTACAGTTCAATGAATAAACTAACACTTTGTCTTACTGTTCAATGAATAGACTAACACTTTGTCTTACGTTTGAATGACTAACACTTTGTCTTACTGTTCAATGAATTAACTAACACTTTGTCTTACTGTTCAGTGAATAAACTAACACTTTTTGTCTTACTGTTCAATGAATAGACTAACACTTTGTCTTACTGTTCAATGAATAGACTAACACTTTGTCTTACTGTTCAATGAATAGACTAACACTTTGTCTTACTGTTCAATGAATAGACTAACACTTTGTCTTACTGTTCAGTGAATAACTAACACTTTGTCTTACTGTTCAATGAATAGACTAACACTTTGTCTTACTGTTCAATGAATAGACTAACACTTTGTCTTACTGTTCAATGAATAGACTAACACTTTGTCTTACTGTTCAATGAATAGACTAACACTTTGTCTTACTGTTCAATGAATAGACTAACACTTTGTCTTACTGTTCAATGAATAGACTAACACTCTGTTTACTGTTCAATGGATAAACTAACCTTTACCAGCCGTGTCAGCCATATAGTGGCTGATGGGATTTTCTCTCCCTTGTGCTGTGTCAGCCAAGGCTGGCTGATGGACAAACAGTACATTCTGCCATGTCATCCTCTATTGGCTGACGGGAACATAAAAAATTCCTACACCTTCCATGAAAATGATCCAAGGGAAATAAGCTCTGTAACTCTCGCTTGGGTTGGGTATGTCATAGCGAGTTGTAGACCTTACTTTCAGTGGCCAATCGAGAACTTGGCTGACCCTAGCAGCTTTGAAACAAAGAAACTGGCGGCACCAGGCGTTCCCGCTTAGCGCGCGTATTTCCTGTGCCAGAAAAAATGTCGGTCAGGCGAAGGGGGGTGGTTGCGATTTCTCGCTCAATGAAGCGCTTGAAACCATATTACAAAGTGGATTTGGTGATGAGGGGAGTGATAGAGAGATAGAAAACTATGAAAGAGAAGTGGAAAGCGAATTGTTTGAAGATGCAGCCATCCCTTCATCTTCTGATTTGGTGTTGTAAAAGAACGGAATAGAATGTAAAAACAAAGCATTCTTTCTACTTATCAGACATGTTTTTCAACGCACAGTTGTGTATACACATTGAAAGTAAATGATTCGAAATTACTATGTTCGATTAGTTGAGTTTGTTCTGTCCTATGACACCTAACACAACACTGTCAGTTGTTGTCTAGCTACTGTAAAAAATAAATTAAAAAGTGGCCAAATATGCACGACAGGGACAGGGACTGAGCGCCTTGCGTGAGCGTGCGGCAGCAGGGAATTGTGCTGTCTGTGCCGCTCTCGGCTAGATAGCACAAATTTATCTTACTGTTCAGTGAATAAATTAACACTTTGTCTTACTGTTCAGTGAATAAACTAAAACTTTGTCGTACTGTTCAATGAATAGGCTAACACTTTGTCTTTAACTGTTCAGTGAACTGTTCAAACTAACACTTTGTGTAACTGTTCAATGAATAAACTAACATTTTGTCTACCTGTTCAGTGAATAAACTAACACTTTTGTCTTAACTAACACTTTGTTCTACTGTTCTAAATTACTTACACTTTTCTAAACTGTGTTAGTGAATAAATGTTACACTTTTTTACTGATGTACTGTTCTGATGTAATGTACCATGTATGGTGTACTGATGTATCTCTTACTGATGTATAGTACTGATGTACTGATGTGTATGATGTATGGCCTACTGATGTATGGTCTACTGATGTATGTATATGTATCTACTGATGTATGGTGTACTGATGTATGGTGTACTGATGTATGGTCTACTGATGTATGGTACTGATGTATGGTCTACTGATGTATGTCTACTGATGTATGTGTACTGATGTATGGTCTACTGATGTATATGGTCTACTGATGTATGGCGTACTGATGTATGGCGTACTGATGTATGTATGGTCTACTGATGTATGTCTACTGATGTCTACTGATGTATGGTCTACTGATGTATGGTCTACTGATGTATGGTCTACTGATGTATGGTCTGTCTCCAGCTTGGCAGGCCCTTGAGCCCAGCCCTTCACACCCAGACGACCTCCACAGACATCTCAGGGGCAAGTACCAGTTTCCGCCCCCTCCCTCACCAACCCTCTTGCACAGCTTGACATGGGGTGGTTTGGAGACCAAGTGAGGCATTTTCCCCTCATTCTTTCAGTCCTCGCATCGTGTCAAGACCTATGGCTGTGTGCCAGTCAGCTCCTTTGACAGCATAAAGGGACTTGAACGTCAAAAGCTTTATGCCCAATTCATTTTTGGACAAGAGTTGCCTCATCATACATTTGGAAGTGGAGTTCCTGGCGAATGGTGTATCTACCCATGGGGCGATGTGTTTGAACATCACTCTGCCGGCCAGTCCAGTGTAACTGACGGTCCTTCCAGCAGAGAGAGCAGCCAGACCTCTGGAGTGGTCATTCCCGTCCCGACACCCAGCAGCCGGGGCAGCAGCAGCAGCGGCTTTCCATCCTCCATGGAGACAGATCAGTCTGAGCAGCTTTATTCCAGGATCTTTGTTCTTGGTAACAAAGCTGATGCTCTGCTCACCTACCACGTCACTGGGAACGCCAGCAACAGCCAAGGGGGGCCACTCTCCGTAGTTCGCTGTCACCATTCTCAGTATGTGACAGGCTATCAGAGAAATGTTTTGGATTTTTATGTCACAGACGTGGCTGTCCAGGCACGGTCTGACGCGGGGAATGAGACCAGACTGCTGAGGGATGGCGAAAACGATGATGAGAATGATGACTCCAGCAGGCAAACCTCAAATGCTGCCAGACAAATTACTGAGGAAGATCTCATCGAGCGTTCCCAGTCAGAACAGGCGCTCAACGTGCAAACTGCAGGTTCTGACCAGGAGGTGGATGTCGACAGAGATTGTGACGACTTTTGCCCCATCTGTTTGGATGTGCTGCGTCGGCCCACAAAATTGAACAAGTGTGGCCATGTGTGTTCTGCCGAATCTGCCTGGAACAGAGCTTCCAGCAGCATCCTAGGTGCCCATTGTGCAATGTCACTTTTGCCGTGATGTCTGGCAGCATGCCTGACGGCAGAATGGAGGTGTGTGGCCGAGTGCACCCCTTGCCAGGACACGAGGACAATCACAGTATGGTCATCGACTACCTCATACCTTCTGGATTGCAAGGGGTGAGTACCTGGACAATTCCTTGGCTTGGAGTCACAGCACATGAGAGATGGAGTGGTTGATCTGATTTCTTAGAGGGTCATCTTTGCTGTGAGAGATAGAGTGGTTGATCTGATTTCTTAGAGGGTCATCTTTGCTGTGCTGTTTTTTTCATTTGCTTTGGTTCTTTATATTGGGTTGCAAATATGTTGTGTCTTTTAGGCTGTGTTTTACTTTAATAGGTGTTCAATTTTTTCCAGGTGCAAAAGGAACACCCTGTGCACATGTTCATACAAACACAGCTACAACACTTTCTCTCTCCCTCTCTCTCTCTCTCTCGCAGTCTCTGTCATGCATGCACTACACCCACAGGCTTGCAAGCACACATACAAACATGCGCATACTCACATAAAGTGATACACACACACACACACACACACACACACACACACACACACACACACACACACACACACACACACACACACACACACATCCAGTTAAGAAATGATGTGAAACATGAGATTAAAATTAGATCAGATATTGACTTTCCTACAGGTGCAAAAAACAATATCCTCTCAGATTACCCTGGCAATGTATACATCTGAGCTTAGGCAAGCCACGGGCATTACTGTTGTGTTGACAAAAAGTCTGTATCTGCCAGGCCCTCCTTCTTCTTCCCTACACCCCCTGGGAACTTCAAAGGGCCCATTTTGATATTGATCACACTATTTTAAACATGAAGGACAATATGAATATAGTGGCGAGCACTGTTAAATCTCATATTGAAGAGAAGTATCCAAATCACTTAAAAGTATACACAGATGGGTCATTAATTCAGAAAAATGTGGGCTCTGCTTATTTGAAACCTGATTTAAAAGCAGAGAAATGTTTTTCACTGGGGAAAAATAAATCAATTTTTACTGTGGAACTTACTGCAATATTAATGGCATTAAATTATGTTCTAAAATTTTCCATGATCTATGTTTCAAGCACTTTTTTTGTGTTGATTCAAAGTATGTGCTTCAGGCACTGGAATCATTAAAATTGCAGAATAGATCAGAAATGATAACTGTAATTAGCAATTTGATTCATGCCCTTTCTATACAAGGCACGGCAGCTACTTTCTGCTGGATACCGTCACACTGTTGGTTTTATTATAACGATAAAGTAAACAGAGTGGCAAAACAAGGTGCAAAAGGTAGTTCAGAATCTTTCAGGATGAATTTTCCACTTTCGGTTCAAGAACAATATAGTATAGTGGAATCATTTGCTTGGAACCATTTCCAGAATTCTTTTAAAAAGTCTCATAAAAAGTTTATTTACACAGATTTTAATATTGCAAACTTTAAAACACAGTCCCCCGTCAGCAGAACGTTATTGTCCCTTATACATTATAGGTGGAAAGTTGATGCTTTTACAACAAAATTTAGTAAAAATGCCTCATGCGTTTGTGGACAAAGCATCACAGTTGATCATATTATCTCATGTGCTGCTATCAAACAAATTATACTCATGCTGCTGTCTACATATACAATTAGAAATATTTTTGAATCACCAGTATTAACCTATGAATTCTTTCTTTATCAAAGAGTCCATAATAAGTAGTA
The DNA here is from genome assembly GCA_016801955.1 of Conus betulinus. NCBI lineage: Eukaryota > Metazoa > Mollusca > Gastropoda > Neogastropoda > Conidae > Conus > Conus betulinus. The sequence continues at coordinate 22,825 of JADBJO010021865.1, forward strand.
AGTACTTATAGTTTTCTTACATTTATTACCTCATACCTATGAGGTTTCTTTTAAGTGAGTTAATCATGTACTACTACTAAATCTACATAAAATGCACGAAATGACAATCTTCATCCGCCCCCTACCTCTCACTGTTCTCCCATATCGAAACCATTCTTAGTTTCTAGGTTTAACAGGAAGGTTTGGTTTGTTTGTTTTTATTGATTTTTGTGATGATGATGAGTTTTTTTTTATTTTTTTGTTTTTTGTCTAATATCACCTAGAGTGTTTAGATGTTAAATTTGAAACTAACATATGCATGCACAAGCGCACACACACACACACACACACACACACACACACACACACACACACACACACACACACACACACACACACACACATGCATGCACACATGCATGCATGCATGCATGCACACACACACACACACACACACACACACTCCTACTGGAACAGAAGAGAATGAAAATGACAGCCACACCCACATGCAGCAGGCAACATGAAGAAAAACAAACAGAAGAAAAAAGAAGGTAGAGTTGCATTGTCTTTAAAAAAAAACCAACAGTTTTCCTGGACAGGAGTGGCTGGCATTGCTCAAGATGAGTCACAGTGCCCACAATTAGGATTTTGTTTGGGTGTGTATGGGTGATGTTCTTTCTTTCTTTTTAATCCAGTTCAAGTCTGTTGTCTCCGTAGTGGAAACCTCAGAGCCACCCAAGAAAGCAAATGAAAGGAAGTTTAAGGGAAGTAGACAAGAAGATAGACCTGAACTATGTAGTCAAGAATTAGCTTAAAATTAAGGTATTCCTATGCTGTTGTTAAGGGTCGTGAAAAGCTGCCAATATTTTGAGTTGGTATGCTTGTTACTTGGTGTTTGAAATTCAGATATACTACTCCTCAGAAGATTCTGAAGCATACTGAATATTTCAAACATTTGTCTGATCTGTATAAAGTGTGACCTTGAAAGAGTGACCTTGTCCTTCACAGCCTTGCCATCCCAATCAAGGTCAGGCCTTCTATGGTGCATTAGTCGTGCCTACCTGCCGGCCTGCGAAGAAGGGGTCAAAGTGTGTCGCCTGCTGTGGGTGGCCTTCATGTTTCGCCACACCTTCACCATCGGCCACTCCCTGGACCTTGGCTGCGACAACGCTGTGATCTGGAATGGCATCAACCACCAAACCAGCAGGACTGGTGGCCCTTCACGGTAGGTGCAGTGACTCCTCTCGTTAAACTGAACGCACCTTGTGTTGTGTATTCATCCTCCTTCAAAGAGTTTTGTTATTGTGTTACAGTATCTTTCGTCATGCATCCTTCCTTGTAAAAATTGTTTTTTTATTATGGTGAATAACTTTTTGTCGTATATCCTCCAATGAAAGAGTTGTTTCATTTGTATGTTATTGTTGAAATACCTGTTGTCATATAATCTACCTTTAAAGAGTTTAAAGAGTTATTTTATTAGTATATTAAAGTGGTTTTTATTGTATATCCTCCATGTAAAGAGTTGTATTGTCATTTTTTTTTCTGGGACACTTTGTCATTTGTGCAAATTGTGGACTCATGTGTGTAACATTCTAACAAGCAAGTCTATGCAATTACCCTGTGTTGATTGTTTGGTGTATATACATATGCATCCGATTTGGCACCCACTTCTGGTGCCTGTATGTGGGCTCCCTCCATGGTTGCCCCCCCCCCCCCCCCCCACTCTCCCCCTTCCCATCTTCCTGACAGGGCAACATCTGGTTACCTCCCCTGGTGACCCTCCCCACCCTTCCCCACCCCTTCCGCTCCCCTCAAGACCAGAGGCTCAGTCTTGGGAAATCTGTCATCAGAGCTTCCCCTGGGTCTACTGCCATAAGGGCTGAGAAGGTGACAGCCCTGATATGGCCTTTGGCGATCAGCAAGGCAGAAGTGAATGGAACTGACTAATGGGCCATGGGTTCTCAGTTGGTCAGTTCTAGATCACCTTCCGTCACAGTCACCCATGACCCTGTCTCTTTAGTTTTCCAGGAGGACTCGGTTGTGACTGCCTCCTCTGTGCATTGTGACCCCCCCCCCCCCCCCTCTAGGTCTCACCCCTTCCCCCCTCACATCAACCAGCCTTGCTGCCCGCAGTACAGTACCCCCCTCCAGGTCTCTCCCCTTCCCCCCTCACATCAACCAGCCTTGCTGGCCGCAGTACCAGGGCTTTGTTGCCAACCCTTTGAGATCACCTGCCTGCTATTTCAGCTCCCCCCCTCCCCCCTTTTCCCACCTCATCTTCCTCCCCCTGTCCCTAAAAGGACCCACAATCAATAACTCTTATCCCCCTCTTCACTACCCCCCCCCCCCCCCCCTCCAACCCACCCCTTGAAGCTGAAACCCTCCAGGCAGGCAGTCTCTCCCACCATGGCCGCTGATGAAGAGCCGTGGGCCCCAGTGACTGGGTCAGCTTGGTTCTGAAACAGGGTGTCCTCTCAACATGGGTAGGGAAGTGCCCCACCCCCACTCCCTTCAAATGTACCCCCCCCCCCCCCATCCCCCTCAATGTTCCCCCCTACACCCTCCCCTTTTACTTACCCATCACTCGCGGAGAGGGGAGTAGATGTTAAGTTTTTAGTTTGTGATGTTATCGTACATTTTCCTCCTGGTTACTCATGGAAGAGGACCAGCCATATGAGCATGTATATATGTGTGTGTGTGTGTGTGTGTGTGTGTGTGTGTGTGTGTGTGTGTGTGTGTGTGTGTGTGTGTGTGTGTGTGTGTGTGTGTGTGTGTGTGTGTGTGTGTGTGAGTGAGAGAGAGAGAGAGAGAGAATATTGATGTACATGATGTTGTATCAGATGTTCATGTTTTTCTTGCTTCAGTTTTGGATATCCAGATCCAGGCTATCTGAGGCGTGTCACAGAAGAACTTGCAGCCAAAGGAATCACAGAGGAGTTTGTGAAGCATTTCAAGGTTCCGTTCTAAAGAGGTAAGGGAGGAGTAAGTAGTACAGCTTAGTCACAGAGGAACTTGCAGCCAAAGGAATCACAGAGGAATTTGTAAAGCATTTCAGGTTCCTTTGTAAAGAGGTCAAAAGGGAGTAAGTAGTACAGCCAAGTCACAGGGGAAAAGAGTGATAGGAAGATGCTTGGATTGAATTTAAATGAAAATCAGAGTTTGAAGAAAACCTTGTCGTAAAGAAAGACTTTTTTGGCCAGTATCACCAGAACAGCTCTCTTTAAACTTTCTCATGCCGCTCTGCTGAAGGACGGAGGCAGACAAGGCAGTTTGATTGGATGGGGTCTTCTCCTTCTTCACTCACACTTCAGCATCATCTGGCCCTACAGTCACCAGCCATGGGCTGGGGTCAGCAGCGGTGTCTGGCCTGCAGTCACCAGACTTGGGCTGGGGTCAACAGCGTGGTCTGGCCTGCAGTGACTTGGGCTGGGGTCAACAGCGTGGTCTGGCCTGCAGTGACTTGGGCTGGGGTCACACAGCGTGGTCTGGCCTGCAGTCACCAGACCTGGGTTGGGGTCACTGCAGCGTGGTCTGGCCTGCAGTCACCACTGGGGACTGGGTTGGTCTGTCAACAGCTTGGGTGGGGTCTGGCCAGCGTGGTCTGGCCTGCAGCAGTGCCATGGGCTGGGGTCAATAGTGTGGTCTGGCCTGCAGTCACACCAGCCTTGGGCTGGGGTCAACAGTGTGGTCTGGCCTGCAGTCACCAGACTTGGGCTGGGGTCAACAGTGTACCAGTGTGGCCTGCAGTCGCCAGTCTGTCCTTGAAATGAAAATCAGTGAGGTTGGTTCAAGGCCAAGGTGAAATAGGATTGAGGTTAAAGGGTGAGGTCACCTCATATAAATGATAGTCGTGACTTGCAGAATTCAGGCAGAGAAGAGCAAAAGACAGAAAGTAAACTCAGAGTTTGGTTGAATTCCGCCCCCTGCAGTGATACACATGCACTGTTGGGACTTCATTGCCAGCAGTGGAAGACCTGTGTCTGGCAGTTTTATCACCAGAGTAGGTGTAGGTGTAGAGTTGGGATGGTGCTGGTCAGTTCTTTATCATGTCATTACAACCTGCTGCTAATGTCAAGGAGGTATACATCTTCAGAGTTGCCTTCCCCTGGATTCAAATGAGGAAGAAGGTGGATGTTTAAGGAGATCAGCAGGGGGGGGGGGGGGGGGGGGGGTAGAATCAGAACAAACTCAAAGGATGCTGTAGTTCATCGTGCATCTTCCCTGAGAGAAACGCAGTGTGTGGCTGAAGCAATGCCAGCGATGGCCATGTCGATGTGTGTGTGTGTGTGTGTGTGTGTGTGTGTGTGTGTGTGTGTGGAGGGGGGAGTTTGTGTCAGAAACAGTGTAGAATTTGTTTTTTGGGTACAATCTGTTTACATGAACTTTTAGTCTGTTCAGCTAAAAACGCTCCTAAAGGAAAATGGTTGAAGAGTTTCATGTGTCAAGGGGTGGTATGGAGAAAGCTGGCTGGATGCAGTGTCACAGTGACTTCTCTTTGCAGTGATGTTGTTCCTGACTGATCAACGGACTGTCTGTTGTTTCAGGAGGTGTTCGTCATCCAGTTCTTTGGAGGAGAGAAATGTGCACTCTCAAAGACAAAAAGTGTCAGACATCTGCATGATTTGCCTCTTACCTGGACATTGAAAATCTGCTTTTTTTTCCCCTAATAGACGCATTTGTCTTGCTGCTCATTGTGGTGCCATGAAAAAGTGACAGTGCCATGAAAAAGTAACAGAGTTGAGTTCTTGTCAACACTACCTGTTGTCATATGATTTGTGCCATTGCCAGTCAGCATTCTGTGCGACGTTTTCCACCTGTTATGCAATGACATTTTCAAACTTGATGCAACGAGTAGAAGTCTCAACTTTAGTTATTTCCGTCGCTGTAAAGAATGTACTGCTGTTGGACTGGTGCCGATTGTGTTCATTGTAGAACGTGGAACATGTCAGCTATGTGTATGATTCACCTTGATGGTGTGTTTGTGGTCATGAGCACACCTGTTACATGAAAAAAATTTTTTTTTGTGGTCATATTCAACCCAAATGTCATCCTTCGGAAGATGTATTAACTTTGCTTGGCAGTTACACAATCTTTTTTTTCATGTTTACGTCAAAATGTGTATAAGATGTAGTAGTTAGTACATATCTCATGCCAGCCAGAGTTGCCATGTATTTCACTGAACAATTGCTTTTCATCATTCCTTTTCAATGCCTAACAGTTAAGTAGTGGGGGAAAACAAGTGCAGGTTAACAGTTCTTCCATCATCAATGCCTTTCTGGTCTGCTGCTGCTTTTTGATTTGTTTTGCTTTGTTTGCCTTTTGCTAGTCATCCACGCCTGTGTTCAGAGTCATTTCTGTAATGAATGATTCGTCTTGTGCATTTATTTCTAGAACTTTCATTTTAGTTTCAAATTATGACTCTAGTCTTGGCATGCAGGACAGTGTAGTAAAGAGTGCCTCCATTGATTTCTTGAAATGAAATGTGTTTCACCTGCGTTGTAGGTAATGCATCTCAGAAAAAATGGCACCTGTCTTTTACTGTGTCTGAAACAGCTGTCTACGCAAGGCTCACCAACGATGGCCATGATCAATCATTATTTGTGTCAGAAATACACCAGAATAGTGCAATGCAAAATGGCAAAAACTATATACCAAAGTTAGGAAATGTAAAATGGTTTAAAGCAAAAAGGTAGTTATGAAATGCATGTAAGTCTAAAAACTAAACAAAAATACAGATAATATAGATTGCTATTACTATGATTATAATGAGACCTGATCTCTGTTGTTAGTCAGCTGGAACTCTTTTTTTCTGAATTGGTGAGATTTTTGCCAGAGTGACTGTTTTCAACCCAGCTGTCAAGGTAGCCACCTTCCACCAACAGGAATGATGTCTACAGCAGCAGTGTACATTCATCCCACAGCAGTGTGTTTGATTTGCATGTCATTCATCCCACAGCAGTCTGCCGCAGCCCCATCACTGGCAATCCATAGGGAGCAGTCGATGTCAAGTTGTCAAGAGACAACCCACCG
>JADBJO010021866.1:0-2500 GCA_016801955.1 Conus betulinus
CGTCAGTCACTACGATTTACTATTATTCTCTGTCTATAATACTGGATAGTTATTTCTGATATACCAAGTCTGAGTTTTCTTGTTACAAATGTCTACCCATATCAAGGGCTTCCATAGGATTTCAGATCAAGAAAATTACGATGATTCGTATAAAATTCAAACCTTCCACGATTCTGAATTGATCACATGTTTCTTTCTTTCTTTCTTTCGTTCTGCCATCAGTCGCTGACGAAAGGATACGTAAGTTCGTGTACATTTCCATTACATCCATTCAACCAGGCAAAACCCAACCCACATTCAAAACGAAGACGCACTTAAGAAATCCGGCTGGTGCGTCATCTTTCATCTAGCTCGTATAGTTCACCTCTGCATACTGTTCTACCATATTCCAGTTGTAACAGTTTTAGCAAGTGGCGTCACATCTCATCGATGAAACTAGATACAACTGGGCACCTATTGGTTTTACCATAAACAAGGTCATTAGGCAATCGCATGTCCAAAACTTCTTTAAACTGAACATATGTACTGATTCACAGTGGAGGGCGGTCTTGTCTAAACCCCATTTTTCGAAACAACAGAGACTCTCAATACTCAAATGTTTTATTCATAAAGGCAAAAGCCCCTGAGAATGGGGAATACATTGTGATGGATGTCGCAAATTGACATTGGTATTCTTTATATTATATGCATACTTCGCTATGTTATATACATACTTCGCCTCTTGAATGCATTGTATAAATATATAATTAACTGTTTTACAGTATTTTCATTTGATGATGACATTAACAAGGTTAAATTGAAAAGGCAAGGGTTCTTGAAATACTTCTGTGGGATGAATTGCTCTTTAAAATCTTTTAATACTGGACAAACCAATGCAAAATGAACTCCATCCTCTCTCGTATCTTCTTCTTCTTTCATTTAATGTATTTCGACGGAGTGGACAGATCAAATTTTGCATTAGATGACTGTCTATAACTTAAGTAATGAGTAAGGAGATCAGAGATACCAATATAAACCTAGTCATAATATTGTTTCAGATGTCTATCTATGTTCATTGACATATTTGTACGTCTAATTAATTATTACAGCTACCAACAAACGCTTCAGAGGGATGATCAGACGATTGCATACCAGTCAAGAGTATGTGATGAACGCTTCTGTCACTGGTCATCAGGCAAGTATTATATCTAAGTTCAGTTGTGTGAAGAATGCTAATGGCAATGACAACTACAGTTATATGTTGTCACTGTTGCTGATGTCATCATTACTTATCGACTGCTGCAGCTGTTACAACATAAGATAGTGATGAGCAGAAAAAATGCATGTTGGTGATGCAATAATGCTGTTAATATGGTGTTAGTGCTGTTGATGTCTATGATACTTGTTATCATGTTTTTGATAATGGTACAGAAAGGAAAGAGCAAACCAAGAAATTAGCGGAAAAATCTTTACAGATGACAGACCAATGTGACGAATACAAGGTCTAGTGTCTACAGTTCATGCTGATTCCAGAGCCCCTGTCATCTTGACTGACAGATAATATCAGCACTAGCAAATGGAATAGACAGAGGCCAAAACAACACATGCACAATGAAAAAAGTGGCTTGGTGTCACATCAGGATTCGCTGACTACTGTCATAGAGCAAAGCTGAAGCTACCCCTGAAATCCATCCCCCTAGAATACAGAGCGGGAAAAGCAAGGCTGCTATACTTGAGGACTCGTGAGAGACAATGGTTTGAGATCAGTCCAGCTCAAGCAGAAGATTGGCTGAAATGGACAGTTCCGGACGCAGTGGACGTGGCAAACTCCAGTCAGGGTAATAACAGAGCGCGCGTGTATACACACATGTGGTGCGCGCGCACCCCCCACCCCCCACCTCACACACACACACACACACACACACACACACACACACACACACACACACACACACATTTTCTTAACGAGGTGGAAACTCAAGTGCCTTGCTACAAGACACTCTACTCGGGAGTCTTTGCTGCGGCCATAATTGACTGAAATCGGAAGGAATCTTGAGTCTTTACATCAGCACTTTTCCATCACCAGTAAGACAAACTTTGTCTCTATAAGGCTTAATATTTGAGGTACACAAAATAAGAGCTCACTTGCTCCTTTCATAACATCCATAGTCGCACAGAAATGTTGCAATATAGAACAGTTCATTCGTCTTTCTTCTGACTAGTTTTTTCAGTGTTTCCAAAGACATCATTAGCATGTCGGGCGCCTTTGCCAAAAAAATCTTGGTTCTACACCATTGCAGACGTTGGTGAAGTCTTTCACATTGTCTCCTGCTTTTATGGGGTCAAAGCAAGACAAGCTACTTCCCTGTTCTGTCGTGGACTCAAGACGGTCACTTGGTTCCCCACAAGTAGTTGAAACATGTCAGGCGGCTTCCTCATAGCCAGCACGTGTGGAAAGAGGTGTATGCACCCCGTAAGTCCACAACGTGAGCCACGGGCAGACCAGACCCTGTCTAGGAAA
>JADBJO010021866.1:7500-17500 GCA_016801955.1 Conus betulinus
TGAAGCGTCTTGGGTTTAACATTAAGGATAAACTTGAAAAAAGTAGCATGCAGTGTACACTGGGTTTGAAGAGTACAGATCTAGACGCCATGGAGTTATTATCTGTTTTACTGTATAGAAATGTTGAATGTTATCTCTCTCTCTCTCTCTCTCTCTCTCTCTCTCTCTCTCTCTCTCTCTCTCTCTCTCTCTCTCTCTCTCTCTCTCTCACACACACAAGCAAACGCATTTCATCCACGCGGCTTTTCCTTTTTTTTTTTATATTGACCAGTACGCCTGCTGAGGCTCCCCCTTTTTGTGGGAAACATTGAATTCTATTTCTCAGCCACGGCTGTCTCTGTGATCAAACCTGAAGGCGGAGTAAATTTAAAAAAAAAAAAAAAAAAAAACCGGCGGCTCTTAGACTGACGACGACTGCCAGCCAACTCCCTTCCGCACAAGCTCAAGTAATTACCGTGCTGTGTTCCGACGAACACGTCTGATGAAGAGGAACAGACATAGCACCGAAACGTACAGAAATCACCTTCAGAAAAAAGAGTGTCTATACAGTGTTCCATAGAGACCCGTATAATCATGTGGGACTAATACATTTTAAAAGACATTTTCCTGCCTGGCACCCCACAAGGACTTGTATAATGATTTAGGATTAGTCGACTAGTATAATAGTGCAGGATCAATACATGTAAGAAGACAGTTTTATGATCGAAGTACTAGTACAATAATGTAGAATCAAAATATTTTTACTGACATTTTCTGTTTGGCACTCCATGGAGGTATAATGATGTAGGATTAATATGTTTATATAGACAGTTTCTGCCCGGTCTCCCTACAGGGACTAGCAAACCTCTTCATAGACATCCATAAACAAATCAAGACTACAGACTTCATTGATAACGTAGAGTAGCAGTGCACAGAACCCTGCGTGAACTCCGTGAAGAAGAACCATCAGGCGAAATCATGAGCTGCTTTTTTTAACTGAGAAAGAATTACAGTAAGCCATCCCACAACAGTCGGCTAAAAAAAAGACATCATTCGTTCACCAGTCACCAAGATTTTCAGAGAGCTATCGTGATGGAACTCAGAGTGTATTCCAACACCTGCTAGTGTCGCATGAAGGAAGAGGTACCAGTTTCCATCTGTTTTCACCAGCATCCCTGGAGTTGATGGAAGAGGGAGTCGGTTAGACACTCAACGTAAGGCCATGGCCGAGAACTTCTGCAACCTGTGTCGCCAGGAAAACTGGACACATACCTCTACAGATGGTCCGGCGAGACATGTTGCTGAACAAAGCTTCAGGTACTACGTACCTAGACAATGGCATTACAGCCCTGGAGAACACGCTTTGCAGAATTACTGGTATCACCCAGGGGTCGGTGTTTATTCAAGATGGTGACTCTCAACTTTCTTTGTGACATTTGTTGGACATTGCTGACAACTTGCCAAGAGTATACCCATTAGTAAGACAGTCGCCATACATACTTAAGTTCTCTTCACCTTCAGTTAGTATTAATTTTTTCCTCAATTATTATTATATTGTTATCATTTTATCATCTATATTAATATCTAACAATTCATCGTGAAAGTGCTACTTTCAAAATGAAAGGTCAGTCAAACATTGTCATTATGCAGTGGAACTAGAACATTGTCAACGAATCTACACTTTTTTGTACAGCATCTCTCTACTCATGAATATCATATCTTAGTATTGCAGTATCTCAGTTTAAATGGAGATAAGCTACCTAAACTGTATAACTTTTATTATCCACCTGTATATCAAACAGAAGATGAAAAGGGGAAGATAAATACTGCTATATATATTCGAGAAAAACTTGATTATAGAGAAATATTGCCCCCCTTTTCAAAAGAAATTCCAGATATACATGCCTGTGCAGCGAAAGTAAAGTTCAATGAGTCGTTAACAATAAACATCGTTTCAACCTACTTACCAAAAGGTCTAAACGAGCAAAATAGGGAATGGTTACATTCTTTACATAATCACAATGAAAAATGGTTAATCGCAGGCGACTTCAACGCCCATTCCCCTTTTTGGGATAAAGATTGCAAACTGATTGTTCACAACCGTTTCGTACAAAATATAGTTGATTCATCAGTGTGTTTGTTAAACGATGGAAGTGTCACAAGAATCCCTGATGTGTCACATCACAGAGCAACAGCAATTGACCTTTCCTTCATAACCACTGCCATTGCTCCCAGTTATGAGTGGATGACAATCGAAGATTCGCTTGGTAGTGACCATTTACCAATTATTATTACTTTAGCCGATATAAACTGATATTACAAGATTCAACCAAAGATATAAACTGATATTACAAGATTCAACCAAAGACAAAATTCCAAAATAATTATAATAAAGCCGACTGGACCAAATTCGAAAACACATTATTAGCATGTGACATTGAAGAACTTTTTTCAAAAGATGTAAATATATCATACACTAAATTTATTGAAAGAATTTTGTATGCTGCCGATATCTCGATTCCTAAATGTAATCCAGTGAAATCAAGTAAGCATTCAGGTATGTGTGGTGGGTGGAGTACATTTTGTGAAGCTGCCAAACGAGCGAAAAACCAGTATTTTTAAAAGTTATCTGAGAGATAAATCAAATATAGAAAAACACATCGAAATGAAACGAGAGCAAAAAACCCGGTGCAACAGAATTATGGAAGAAGCAAAAATGCTACACTGGTTCACGTTTTGTGTAAATCAGATGCCTCGGATCATAAAGATCTACAGAAAACCTGGAAAAAGGTAAAAGAGATGAAAACTGGAATAATTCTACCTCAGTTTCCTATTAAACTGGAAAACAATGAGTTTTCCTTCGACATACGATAAGGCCGAAGCTTTTGCAGAAATGTTTGCAAAACATGGTAACATGGAAGTCTAACTGGGAAAAAGAGAGAGAGCCTACAGACAGAGTGTGGAAGTTAGTGAAAAGAATGACAGAAGAGTTGAGAACAGTTATGGAAGCAATCATTATTTGAATGCTCCCATTACAATTGCGGAAATAGATGTCGTAATTGCGTCCCTTAGTACAAATAAAACTTCAGTAGGACCAGATGCAATTTCCAATGAAATGATAAGACACTTACAAAAAGCTTTACAATCTTTCTACATAAATTTATTCAACAGTGCTGGGCAGAAGGCGTCATGCCATCCCTATGGAAACAATCAATTATTGTTCCTGTTCCCAAACAATGGAAACCAAAGTCTGATAAAAACAGTTACAGGCCAATTGCTCTGACTTTGCATGTAGGGAAACTCATGGAAAGAACAATTTTAAAAAAGACTAGTACATCATTGTGAAAAGAACGGTATAATACCGATAAATCAAGCTGGCTTCGGGAAAGGTAGATCAACAATAGACCATCTTGTTAAAATTTCAAACACAGTTTAAGTTCGCCAGAAAAAAAAAATGTACTTGCCACCTTTTTTGACATAAGAAAAGCTTACGATCAAGTTTGGCATACAAAGTTACTTAACAAACTGAGATCAGTCGGTCTCTCAGGTTCCATATACAATTACTGTAAAGCTTTTCTCAGCGATCGATCAATCCAAACAAAGATAGGTACCACTTATTCTAATAAAAGGTCTCTTCAAATGGGAATCCCACAGGGATCTGTAATTGCTCCTATTTTGTTTAATATTCTGATTCATGATCTTCCAAAATCGTTGTCTAAAAATGTCGAACTTGTGCAGTATGCTGATGACATCTGTATGTGGATGAAAGTCACTCTGAACAAACACACCCTGACTAGATCAGTAAATTATGTTAAAAGACTATATCAGCGTGAACTTGACAATATAAGTAACTATATGGCTGAAAACGGATTAACTCTATCTCCAGAAAAATCGCACATGATGCTTTTTAATGCAGGTTATGACGTCAGTCCTCTGCCTTCTTTTAAAATAGATGGATCTGTTATTGAATATAAACAGAATGTAAAATTTTTAGGTGTTTATTTTACTTCCAAATTGTCATGGAGTTACCATTTGGAATCTGTATTGACAAAAGCCAGAAAAAGTTTGTTTGAATATCCTTAAGGTAATAAGTCAACAACCATGGGGAAAGGATACTCAAACGCTTATTCACTTATCAACAGTATTGGTACGTTCAAAACTAACATATGCACAGGAAGTTTTCTTCTCTGCACCTAAATATTTAATAATCAAAAAAAGTTACAAAGTGTTGATAGCAAAGCTTATAAGCTAGCACTCGGTGTTCCAGTGCATGCGTCATCTATAAAAACCTACGCAGAGATTCGTATATATTACCACTAGAAGAACAGATGAAACTCGCATCAGCAAAATATATTTTACGAAGTAATTCTACTCAAAACTCAATTGCTATGGAAATTGAGTTAAAACCAGATATTCATTTCCCTAAAAGAGCACATAATATACATTCTCTAACAACGATAGGTTCATATACGTCTGATCTGTTTAAAAATGCTGGCGTTAAGCCTAAAAATGTAGCTCCGCGACTATCTTACAGCATAATCCCTAAATGGGAACTCATCGCTGCCAATTTTGACACGGATTATTTAGACTTCAAGAAAGAGGAAGGCCAAGCTGTCTCTGCATCTGTCCACTCTCATATAGATAATCATTATTCAAACCATTTGAAAGTCTATACAGATGGTTCTGTCCTCGATAACGGTCTAGCTGGTGCAGCTTTTGTTATCCCGGCCTTGAAGGTGGAACGATCCTATCACGTCGGAAAATATTTTTCAATATTTACAGCTGAACTCGTTGCTATTGCAATGGATCTGAATTATCTGCAGAATCTGCCTGTTTTTCTGTTTCATATACTGTTTTGTGTAGATTCTAAATCTGTTTTGCAAGCGCTAAATTCATTTAATACAAAAGTAAGAGGGGAACTTGTCACTGAAATTATTCACTTAATTCATTTCCTGTCTGTACGTGGTACTAGTGTCAATTTTTGTTGGGTTCCTTCTCATTGTGGATTATCTGCAATAAAATGGGGCGGACCGAACAGCAAAAAATGGTGCAAAGAATCATAACAATTCCATCAAAATACAAATCCCACTGTCCATACACAAGAAGGATGTTATCTTTTGGAAAAAAAAAAAAACTTGCTGGAATTTTATAAAAATGCAGCAAGAAGGAAGTGATATTTCTGATGAATTTCGGGGTAAAAACTCTATAAAAACATTCTTTGGTGCCAGTAAAAATAACCATCATCATAGGCTATTAACAAGCATGGTTTTTAGATTTAGACTTGATGCATTTAAAACGAAATTCAGTCATAATGTAATGTGTGTATGTGGCGAAAATATCTCGCCGTTTCATGTTATTTTTCTTTGCCAGCAGTTGAAAAAACATTTCCCTAGTTGGCTGTCAGACATTGAGCCATCCCGCTCATCTTTCGAAAAGTTACGTTCGAATTATTTACAAATATTTGACATTGTACAGGGACTGTATAAGAGTCCCATTGGTAATTGCTCTGATGATTCCTTGTTTTGATGATGTTGTGTTAGGTTATATTTGTATTACAGTTTTTGTTTTTTTTTTTCCATTTAGTATTGCTGAGACCCCCTCCCCCCCCCCCCCCCCCCCCCCCACACACACACTTCTGACCCCCCCCTATCCCCCTGATCCTGACCTTCCCTCCCCTTCAATGTCATTGGAATTTACTAATTTAAACACATTTGCATATACAGTATTACTTAAGTATTTTCTCTCTCACGCGGATACACACTCACATATGTACACATACACACTCACGCGCGCGCGCGCGCGCGCGCGCGCACCACACACACACACACACACACACACACACACACACACACACACACACACACACACGCACGAACGCGCTCACGCGCGCACACACACACACACACACACATGCACACACTTGGCTTTTTTTTGGTCTAATATCACTTAAAGGGAAAAGACATTAAATTAAAGAACGAACGAATGGTCCGGCGACTAACGCCACACCGGCTGTTGAAGCCACAATCTTCATCCGGTACACAGACAGTAATGGAGAACTTGCTGTGCCAACAGGCCCAGTATTCCACCAACTTTAGAGCACAGACAGAATCCCACACATTTCATTCATACACTTGCACAAATAATGCAAACAATATGGGTCAACTAATGCAGACAGACTTACGAAAACGTTTTTCAAAGAAAAATGTGCACCTTAGAAAATGCTTCGGCTGCAAATCGTCACCAGATTTCAGAACGAGCTGCAAAATGCACAACAGCCTCTCAAATGCTGTTCTCTTTGACAGCTACATTCCATGACAGATTCACCTTTAACTGGTGACCTCAGATCCTTTGCACGTGTCAGGTAAATGTCATCATCACTTATTTAAAAAATAGGGGTCATATCCATGCTCTTTCATAGAGTTAAAAAGCAGTCTGTGATTCCATTCACACAAGCAATGTAGGTCTGGTTTTGCCATTCTGCAAAGTACAAGTTGACAGTAGGACTGCACTGGATTGATATTCTATTCGTGCCACATCTGATGATCTTGATGTCACGGTTAACAACGGAACAAACTAATTGGAGGTCCACAGCTTGTCAACCAGGTCATCTGGCCAGGTGGCCGTCCACATGAAGAACAACAAGTCAGAGTCCAGAAGTTGCATGGCTTTAGGGTACAATACTTCAGGGATGGAAGTCAGCCAGCCTTCTTTTTTTTTTCGGAAATGGCGACATAATGCTTCTATTGACATCACTTGCCACCGGTGCAAACTGCCAGATTACAGGGATGAAGAGGGGTTTGCAACAGTCAGAATGTCTTTCTTCAGACCACAGACACCGTCATTTTGAATGAGTGCTTCCATTGGTGCCTCAGAACCCTCAGCAAACGCTAACAAAATGTTGCTGAGCTGGGTTCGCTCTGCTTCAGTCTCTTCTATTCCAACACCATCTTCGTAATGCTCTTTGTGTGTTACGAGGTCTTCAACAATGCAACATTTTGTACATGATGGATCTCATCCCCAAAGTCTTAGTGGCTTACTTCCCTTGGAAAACAATTTCCATGCGCTACAATTTGCAATGGGAAATGATCTGATCGTATCATGATCATGTTCAGATCGACTGCTGTTGCATTCACTGCTTCATTAATTGCGGATTGATCCGAGGACACTGGCTGTACAGGTCGTACAAAGAAGACAGTGCGATCTAGCCGCCTTAGCGAAGTGGTTAGCTTCGCGGATTACCGGCTTACAACTTCTGGATTTGACCCCAGTGGCTCTGACCCAGAGGTGAGGTTGCTGCAGGCCCAGCTGGGAAGTCAGGGACCACACTGTTTACTTTCATCCACGTAATGGAGGTGTCTTTGAGAGTGTTGCTCAAATTTCTTGACCAACTCTGCAGGTGTCGGTTCTCTCAGCCTGACAGATGTCAGGATATATTACGAAAGTAAGCATACAGTGTAGTCCTGTCGTGCAGTTTCAGACTAGAATGGAAATTCGTAGTATCCTCGTCCTCTTCTTTTCCTTTGCCATCGAGTCCAACTTGGCATCTGTGTTGTAGTTCCATCCGCACGCTTGGCTCAACAAATTCCTTGTCGACGCACTGGACAGTCTCACCATTCCAACAAGACGTGCAGGTATCTGGTCTTTGATGATGTTCTTGAGGCAGCGCAGCTGGCACTGCTATGATGATGGATGACTCTATTCTCCGATCAATAGAGCGACTGCCGTGTGTGGACTCATCAATGCTACCTTTACTTTTTTTTTTTTTTTTTTAAATCAAGTAGCTGTGTAAGCTACGTGACCAGTTGGCTTTGATCGATCGGCTGTGGCTGGCTGGGCTGTGGACAATGTGAACTGAGTCCATAGGAAACGCAGGTAAAAGGCAAGTGATCAGGGGAACAAACTGAACCATCCCTATTGCTGACGTACGCAATGTAAATCATTTCCCTTTTCTCTGGTAACCTACCGCCCCCCCCCCCCCCCCCCCTCTCTCTCTCTCTCTCTCTCTCTCTCTCTCTCTCTCTCTCTCTCTCTCTCTCTATGCGTGTGTGTGTGTGTGTGTGTGTGTGTGTGTGTGTGTGTGTGTGGAAAAAAAACATATTGGAATTTGTTAGATACAGCTAGGAAAAGATTAAATTTGCTGAAAATTATATGTTGTCAACAATGGGGTCAAGACTGTACCGCACTTTTACATTTAAATACATCGTTAGTCCGATCAAAATTAATACATGGACAGGAAATATACTTCTCTGCATCTAACTACCTTTTACAGAAACTGCAAAGCTTAGATAGTAAAGCTTTAAAATTAGCTTTGGGTGTTTCAGTGCACACAAACACAATGAAATGCTATAAGGAGACAAACATTTTACCTCTTAATGAACAACGAACGTTGGATGTTGGATGTTGGATGTTGAACAAATACGTTGTAAGAGGCCTGTCTGTAAAAAAAAAAAAACTCTGTTACTGATGAAATTCTTATGGATTCCAACAAGGAATATACCCAAAAGGTCTAAAAAATATATCATACATAGAGCCAATTGGAAATTTCACTTGTGAGCTTATGTCAGAATGTAGTATTGATATTGATGCAATTTCGGAGGTTCCTATTGTTCCTCAAATGCCCCCATGGGAGCATCTCAACGCAAAATTGATGATGAATATACTACATTGAAGACAGATGACAATGTAAATATTCTAGTGAATGAGTTCGAGAACCTCTCGAAAAGACTTATCCAAATAATTTAAAAATATTTACAGATGGTTCAATAATGGAAACGTCTGACAGTGGTGCTGGATTCACTATACCATCCTTAAATGTGCAAAAGTCTTTCTATCTAGGAAGAGAATTTTCAATTTATACATCAGAGCTATATGCAATTATGAAAACTCTGAATTATATCTTATATGACACGCAAGTATCATTTTATAGTGTGCTATTTTGTGTGGATTCAAAATCAGTTTTACAATCATTAAAGCACTGGAACTCTAAAATTAGAACTGATATTTTTTTGAAATAAGCATCTTTTACATTGTTTACTTTCCCGAGGTATAGCAGTTGATTTTTGCTGGGTTCCTTCACATTTCGGCTTAAAAGGGAACGAATTAGCAGACAAATTGGCAAAGCAGGAGCTTGTACAATTTTTGAAACACCCTTCAACAAAGTCTTAAATTTTTCTCCACATGAATTGATCCAGCGATTGGAAAAGAATATGCGGAAGAAACATTTTAATGAGAAATTATTCGTTCTGCCATCATGTCCAAGGTATCTAGCCAGATTAATTCATAAATTACGGTTAATTACATGGAATACAAAATATTCACGAGGTATAGCGTGTATATGTCAGGAGAATATCTCAATTCGTCATCTTTTATTTGAATGCCCTATACTAACCCCAGCTTATAAGGAAAAGAATATTTCTATAAATAATTCTGACAATGTTGATAGTGTGGTAAATAACCATTGCTTTTTTTTTATATTGCTTTGGTTATTGCTCAGTCCCCAGTTGCAAAACTATTGTGAAAAAAGACATTTGAGATATGTGTGTTAATAGTTTTTTTTTTTTTCTTCTGGGGGTTCGGGGTGGGGGAAGGGAAGGTGCTAATAGTACAATGGAATGTATATTGCAGTTTAAAGGTCTAAGATCATCTTGTGATGAAAAGACGTTAAATAAAAAAACTACTGAACTGAACTGAAACTGAGGTGTGAGTGAGTGTGTGTGTGTGTGTGTGTGTGTGTGTGTGTGTGTGTGTGTGTGTGTGTGTGTGTGTGAGAGAGAGAGAGAGAGAGAGAGAGAGAGAGAGAGAGAGAGAGAGAGAGACTGTGTGTGTGTGTGTGTGTGTGTGTGTGTGTGTGTGTGTGTGAGAGAGAGAGAGAGAGAGAGAGAGAGAGAGAGAGAGAGAGAGAGAGAGAGAGAGAGAGAGAGAGAGAGAGAGACTCTGTGTGTGTGTGTGTGTGTGTGTGTGTGTGTGTGTGTGTGTGTGTGTGTGTGTGTGTGTGTGTGTGTGTGTGTGTGTGTGTGTGTGT